>BLKR01009756.1:0-89265 GCA_011170035.1 Teleogryllus occipitalis
GATCCGAGTTCAAATCCCAGTAACGCTGGAATATTTTTACCTCCGCGTGTAAAGAGAGTTACGTAATGCTGTAGGAGGAAGTGTCGAAATTTTCACAGAAAACACGTTTTGTAAGTAGCTAGTTCGAAAAAAGTGGATTGTTGGTATTGTTCTTTATTTTCTATACACAAGGCTGTCAAAACGCTTGTTTTTTGAACCCGAAAAAGTGATTTTCCAAAAAACCTCTTTGTGAATCCGTCTTCGTGTGAGTAATTCTAGAGCCTAAAGTAAACACGATTTTCACCAAAATGGATATTCCTTGAACGATCTGGCTAATATTACGAATCTTCGAATTTGAAACTAACCTTTTAATTTTGAAGATACTTTACACCAAACCCCATCATATTTACATAATTTCCTCAAAAAGAGCTCCAATTTTTCTGTAAATCTATTCCTCGAAGCACAAGATGTTTAAAAGTGGCGTACGTTCAATTTTGGGCGAACGATCTGAATTTTCGAAAATTGCAAACAAATACCTATTAACATTGTCGAAAACAAATATTAACGCTAGAGATTTTTGTTTCATGAAATCTCTTTTTAAAAAGAGATATTAAATTAATGTAAATTAAACACTCCACTCTTTCCTAGTAATTATCCACTCTTCACTAGTAATGATTGCTGCTATTGGGTCTAACCGCTTCCTTATTCTTTGGAGGGCTACTGTTTTTTTAATTTTTTTCCCAACAGTATTATCTCAAAAGTACTGGATGAGAACAGTTGATATCTGGAGTTGAAGGGATGGTGTTAGCTCCTATTGTAGGCCTGGTTCCTTGTGATTCCAGTGAAAAATCAGTAACTGCACTGAAACAGCAGAAGCTTCCGCCAATTGACAATCATAAGTGAATCACCATGTACTGGGTAGGGAGGAGAACGAGGAAATCTATATGAATTGTCGCCTGGTCTTTCTTTCTCAGATAAACACTTGGATAGTTTATCAACATCAAATCGGAATTTTAGCGCCTTTGATGTAATATTAAACATAAAAAAATCCCTTCCAGTTGTCTGCGTGTTATCAAAGTGTATCAAAATAGCCCCGACACCCGTATTACATTAGCCTCTTAAGTTGTATCATATTAGCCCCACAAATTTGAGGCTGTATATATCACGACACGATTAATATTATTGCATTATTTTAACGCAGAAAAGAATATTAATTCTTTCCTAATGATAACCTATTTTCAAAAATATCGTGTCATAAAAAATAACGAAGTAACATCAAAAGATTTACATCACGGTGGTAAAGTTTTTGACTGGAAAAATTAGGCATTTTAGTTTTGATTTTTTTCCTCCCAAATATTGTTACATTGTTTTTTTTAAACTGCAAATGCTTCACTTTCTTTTCGCATCGGAAAGGAGGTAGTCTTGCCGTGTACCTGGTGGTGAGGGGGAACCGTGTCAGGTGAGTTAACTTTAAAGACCCGAGTTCGAATCCCGACGAGTAGAAAATATTTTCTGCTGCAGTAGGTCTTTTTTTTGTTTCTTTTTTGCAGGTTCACATGGTCCGTATTGAATATTGCATAGCAATTACGAATAATACGTGAAAATATATGCTGTTGAGGCAACACTTGTTTTGAACATAAAACACTTTCTAAATAGTATGTATAGTAAGATAAACTTTATTTAGGTGAGAAAACTTAGACCATTCACTTTGATTCTCTAAATTAAAACTTGACGTAACTGAGAACAGTGTCGTCATAAGAGTTATTATGATACATATATCCTTTATTTTTAAAATCTTAGGCCCCGAAACGCGCCTCAAATTAATTATTAATATAATAGCAATAGCTATTTATATATAATTTAATTTCATAATTATTTCCAAAGAACCGGAACGCCGTTCCGTTGCGTACCAACAGAAATCAAGCTATTTATATACAGGATATTCGGGGAAGAAATGTCGAATCTTCGAAAAATAGCTGTTAAGACAATTTTAAGCTTAATTTGTCTAATAAACTACACGGACATTCCAAATGGCTAAGCGGTAATAAACATTGAAAAGTTGGTTTGGATATATGTTTTCTAGGCAACTATTTGCGTTGTAGAAGCATATAAACACTTCATTAATATCTAAATTGTTTATGATTAACAAAATAAATGAATACATTTGATCAGAAAGAAAAATTAACCTAGAAATAATAAAGCACCCAATTTTCACAGTTCGACTGCTTTTTTATTTCTCGGTTAATTTTTTCTGAACTAATATATTAATTTATATTGTTAATAATAAAGATGTTACATGTTTCTGGTCTGTTTACATGATTCTAGAATGCAAAGTTTTGCGTAGAAATCATATTTTCAAACCAAAATTTGCGTGTTTATTGCAGCTCAGCCATTCAAAATATCTATGTAGTTTATTAGACAAAGTGTGATTAAAATTGTTTAAACAGCTTTTTTCAAACTTTCGACGTTTCCTTCCCCGATACTCTGTATATCCATGCTTCTTTAAAACCAAAAACAATAATTTGCGTACTGAAAACTAATTAATTAAACCCATGGCAGTATAACTGTTAACATAAGTACTGTCACACATCTTTCGCAGAATAAGGAGTAAAATTTAAAGGAAAATTATAGTTCACATGATTTTTGACAAATTGCGTCTTACTTTCTATGATATTCAAATGGTAACATTATATTACAATATTCAATTGGTTAACAATTTCGGCTAAAGAGTCTTGTTTGATAATTCTCCAATTTCGTATTGTAATAAGATATCTTATGATACTTATGTCGTAAATAACTATTTGACAACTATTATGTTTAGTGTATGTGTCTAGCAGGTTTTGTATTATTCTGAGAAACTGGATCATACGAATCACGTTTACTACGTTATTCACACAGGAGCACATGAATCTCAAAAAAGGATTTAATAATATAATCCTTGCTGAGGAATCAACGTTTTATTGATGATTTTAATTTTGAAAATTTTCATTAGTTTGGATGTTTAAATATAGGTATCACATGTAATTACATGTCTGTTAAACACGATAGCATTATATGAAGGAAGAAACATTGTTTTTCGTTTGATCATTCAACTTCATCAATCACTCAAAATTACTTTAATTTTCTCTGCTTATCAGTTTTTAATCTCAGATCTTCGATGAAGACATGAATCAAATAACATCGTAGATATTTGAGTGTTTTAAAAATAATAACGTGAATAAATGCTTATATTTATTGAATTGGTTTTATAATAACCTGTAAAAACATGGGTTTTCTGTTGGATTTGGGGATGTTGAAAACATTCAAATAGTAAAGGCAATGTTAAGCTGGTGACCTTTAACATAGTTTATTTGATATTTTTCTTAGGGATAGTTTATAATGGTTAAACGTTTTCAAAGAGTGCACATTAGATACCTCGAATGGCCCGTTTCCGTTTAATAAACCGCTACGTTCTCGCTGTACAGATGGTCGTGCAAAATTCAAGGTTTTGATAGATTCGTAGAATGATGGCCAACAAACCACCTTCGAACTCTGACGATACTGAAATGTAGTCTGTGTTGGGAAGGTCATATCACTTGACCACCAAGTTCGTTCTATGTATTTTCACTGGGAAATGCTAGTGCATTGATATTTACTAAACTGTAAACAAACGCTAAATCTCTTTGAATTGTTATAACATCTGTTTTGCTTTCTTTTAGTAATATCAACTCGTTTTACCAAATACGTGAGTTCGTTATATTTTTACACGCTACAATTATTTAATTTTTACAAGTATTTATTTTCAAGCATTTAGGAATTCATGAAATCTCATTGAAACGTTCGCCAATCTAAAACCCTTTTAAATGTATATTAAATATATTAATGTTGTTTAAAAATATGTATTAACAATGCGTAGATTTAGCACATAAAGCTCTGATTTGAATATGATACAATGAAATCATCAAATTAACAGTTTTAGAAAGGAATGATAAATTGAATTGAAAATATTAACTTAAAGTTTATATACGTTTATTTAGAAATTTCTATATTTGTGTAAATATTGTCATGTGTGATTCTACTCATGTGATCTTTCAAAACACAAAATTGAATATTTCTGTATTTGAAAACCTTAACACTACCTTCATCCACTCCAGTGCAGTTTATAGCAAACAGCTAAGCAATATGTTTCCCTATTTTTTAATGGTAATGGTTAAACAAGAGGAACAAATAGTTTCTGACTCTCGGTGTTAACAGGGGACTTAAAAAATTAATAATACAGTTATTCGGTTGCTCAACATCCCTTTGATAGAAAAACAGAAACAATTGTTTGGGCGTAATGCACCTTGAAAAGTATTTTTTTTATAATCAATTTCTTTCCTATTTGATAAATATATCGACTTGCAAATTGTAGGACTTAAAAGAGAATATAAAAACCAAATAAAAGTTATGCTCATACTCGCCGTAAAAATACGAATTTAGCATAATTAAATTGACCACAGAATTTGTTTACAAGGAAGTGCATTTTAAGCGTATGTGGCAGGCAAAAGCGCGGCATTGGAGAACTGTTTTTTCAGTATGCCCATCCCACGCTATTCTGCTAGCGCGAATGAATTAAGCGCAAACAAATGGGGTCTACTAAAATGTTAATTTCTTATAAACAATTACATATATCTCGAGAACGAGATATAATAGCACCGAACGGATTCCGGAATTTTGCATCACATTTAAACGCCATTCAGATTAGACAATAAAAAAGTTTGCAACAATTGCAAATTTATAAACAATTTCCAAATTTTGCAAATCTAAAGGGGGAGAGTCTCCCGATGCCCCAGAACCAAAAACAGCGAATTAACAATTTTGCAACAATTTATAATTTTATAAACAAATTCGAAATACGCGTTAGAACGGCCGGGAAGGCTCCGCAAATTGTGCCTGAAATGAATATCTCAAAATAGCAGTTTGTCAGGAGTTACAAATTGATTACTAAAAGTTAGAATAATTGTTGCTAAAATGATAAATATTTACTGGTCTATAGACAATTATTCTGGACGGAAAACCCCGCTTAGAAATATTTTTTTCGTCGTGGCGTACGCGCAGGCAAACTATCTCCTTCGGCAGGGAAATATGACGATATTTCCGTCTCGTACGTAAACGAACTAGCCCCCTCCCCCTGAGACAGCGTTCTTTCTGGCCCTTGGGATGTTGCACCAATCACAGACAACTGTGGTTCTACCTGCTAGCGATTGGTCAACGCGTCCCTCCCCCTGCCCTCCCCCAGCCCGAGGGGTGTCCAAGTTTGTCGGCGCGGTGTGGAAGATAGAATTTTGAACGACATTTTTTCTGAGGGAGAGGGTACCATATGGGTCTTAACTAAATTGTATAATTTTGTGTCATTGGGATCTGGTATTTCTGCAGAAACAATTTTGTCGATATCAGATATTTCTCTCAATTTAAAATCATTTTCAAGACACAGTAGCAGATGAACATGAGGTAAACCTCTTTTTTGAAACTCTACTGTGTACAGAAATGTTTGTACTCTACCAAATATGTGCTTCTGATTAATTAGACGAAGCAATTCTTTCACTTTTGCATGAAAAACACGGACAACTATATCTGGTCTATTGCTAGCAGATTCGAATGTATTTATACTGTTGGTAATTTTAGGCCAAGATGGATTGCATGTGAAAGTGATGAAAATATCTGGCTTTCCAAATTTTCTCACTATTGCCATTGCATCCTGGTAATTCTGCATCATATTGCGTGGGCTACCAATAAATGTTGAAGGTAGAATAACAATTCGCCTTGCTCTCAAATTTTCATCATTTGCCCGAACTTGTAATGCATCAGCAAGACCAATATAAGTGTCGACCTCAGCTTTGCTTGTTGGTTGCGAATAAATTTTAATCTATCACCTTCAATTCTGCAATAATAATCAACAATTAACTGTTGTGTCAACTTTCCACTATTTAAAACTGGATTAAAATCTCCTGAAGGCAGTGATCCTCGAACAGCAAGTTTATATGACACATACTCTCTCATTGTTACATTGTTACGTACCTTGGTTTTTCGTACACCATCTGCACACATGGAAATGTGCCACCCAGTTTCACCACATGGCCACATCAACACATAACACAATGGATCACAATGCATACTATCATAGTCTATTTTTTGGAGTCCTCCAACTTTTGGATACACTGCTATATGCCTATGAGAAGGTGGAGCACCATCCGAGGTTTCAAAAACAGCTGCAACTTCAGAACATGTTGGAACATTGTACCTGCGAGGATCTGAAAGTGGCTCATGATAGAATCGAAGTACCAGGTCTAAAGATGGACGATTTTCTTTCATTGATAATTCCTTTTCTTCACAAATTTTCTGATGCATTATTTTGTAGGTCTTAATATAGGGGTTGTATTTACATAATACACCATTGAGAAATTCAATTATGTCTTTTCTTAAATTACTATTAGCAGGATTATTCAATCTAATTGTATTCGCATCAGCAACATCTAAAATATATAACTGTCCATATGTCGCATTGTTTGGATCTTCAGGGTATAAGGAAGATATTCTGTGATGTGGAGTTCCCAAAATTTTGAACACGTATGGTCCATGACCTGGTGGCAATGCAATATTGGCACCAAATGACACAAAAGAAAGAGCACTATTATATTGACGAATATTGTTTCTAAAGTTTTTTGATGTGTCATTATCTCCTATAAACAACTGTTTGATTTCTTCTGGCATATTGCTCGAAGGTAAACTTATTTTCCCATTTAAGCAACACAGAGTAAACTGGTTTGCAGAATTTCTCTCACATGGGAAGAACAAAGCAGAACAAAACTGACATTTCATCGACAATGACCCAACAGAAAACGAAATGACCTCACTATCACACCTACGCTGACTTTCTCTTTCCCTACGTCCAGTTAATGTACGTTTGCGTCTTTTGGGGCGCGTGGGCAAGGATTCGGAATTCGACATAACCTATGTAAAACTTCACTATAACCGAACAAAACCAACTGTCCGAATGTTCTCTTACAAAATACACCACAAAAGCAAATACATAAAAACTGTGAACACCACAATGCAATGGTTACACTCAAACAAAACCTTGACGAATTGCAAACAAATCTCAACAAACAAAACAAAACATCAAGCAGTGCCACCATGAAGCAGCGCACGTGGACTCACATATATCGACTCACGTATATCGATTTCGAAACAGCCACCCTTTGGAAGAAAACAATTGACTATTCATAAGCGTACTATTAAAGAATTATTTAATTAATTTATTTACACCGTTAATGTTGGTGAATCAACTCAAACAATATCTGATAACACTTCTAGGGATTACATTCTTTCATTTAAAAGAAAAATTACTACAATCGGTTCAGTAGAAGCTCTAAACGAAGCCATGGCAGAATACCTTCTCTTTTTAAATATATAGATTAACACTTCTTAATTGGAACGCTAATGGTCTCAAACGTCAACAACACACATTTGAACATTTTTTATACACACATAACGTACATATTGCATTCATCACTGAAACACATCTTCCAAATGAAAAGTTCTTTATTACTAACTATAAAATTTATCGATTTGACAGAATCAATTCCATAGCCTCAGGAGGTGTTGCAATTCTTATTAAACCTTTCATAAAACACTATTTAGTTCAGCATAATATCTGTCCTTCTCTTGAAATACTTACAATAATCATTAATATTAATCAAATTAACTACCATTTTTCAGTTGCCTACAAACCACCGAAATTTACTTTTCCTCTAACAAAATTTAAACAAATTTTCAACAATACAAATAAAAGCATTCTACTAGGCGATCTCAACTGCAAACATCAAGTCTGGGGATGCAATACTACCAACCCAAACGGCATTAAAATACTCAAATTTATTACTACTTATAATATTCAAATACATTCTCCTTCTGAGCCTACATACTATTCTTATAATGACAATATTATTCCCGACATTCTTGATATAATTCTTACACAAAATTTTCCCTTTCCTATTACACAATTTGTACTTCCAGAATTAGATTCTGACCATCTACCGATTATTACCATATCTTTTTCCTTTAATATTACTCCATCTACTTTTAATCCTCTCTTTCAAAAAATTAATTGGAATCGATTTAAGTATGACATTGAAAATAATATTCAATTTCCTCATAATATCAAAACAACGCAAGATATTGACAATTACTTAACACACTTCACTTCTACAATACACAATACACTTCATACCAGTTCACATTACATCCCACAATTACCTACTATTTACAATCCATTACCTTTAAAAACCATTAATTAAAACCAAACACTCTCTTCGTCGTTATTGGCAGTTAACTCACCGTTCTGACATCAAATCAAAACTTAATAAAATTTCACGTATTATTCGTTCAAAAATACATATGTTTAAGTTATCTCAATATCAAAATTTTCTGCAACAACTACATCCTCAATCTAAACAATTATGGTCGACAATTGAACGTCTTCACAAAGAAAAGGTAACTATTCCAATTCTCACAGATTCTTCTACTACTGCTCAAACAGACCTTGAAAAAATTCATTTACTTGGTACCCACTTTCAAACTTCCTTTCTTCCTAATCCTATAATTAATACACAACTATACAATCATGTGATACATTATCTCTCTCTTCCGAATTAAAATGTTCCACAAATTATTAACTTTATATCGCCATCAGAAATTAATCTTATTATCAAAAAATTAAAAATACGTAAATCAGCTGGTTATGACTTAATTACTAATAAATCTTTAAAACATCTAGGCAATAAATCCATAGCAGCCTTTACTAACATTTTAAATTCGTCTCTTTGTCTTCATTATTTTCCTAATAATTGGAAATTAGCTGTAATAACTCCTATATGTAAACCATAGAAAGATCCTAGACATCCTTCAAATTATCGCCCTATTAGTTTACTTTCTTCCCTTTCAAAAATCTTTGAAACTCTCTTACTACATAGAATGCTTCAATTTACTATCCAAATTAATATTATTCAACCAACACAATTTGGATTTACTCACCAACACTCTACTCTTCACCAATTATTACGCATCACCGAAAAAATAGAAAACTCTTTTCATTTAAAACATCATTCTTTAGCTATATTTCTAGATATTGAAAAAGCTTTTGATAAAGTTTGGCATGAAGGTCTCATATATAAACTAAATATCATTGGTACTCCTATCTATCTTGTAAATATTATTAGAAATTTCTTAACTTCAATACAATAACTCCTTTTCACAAAAATTTAATATTTCTGCTGGGGTACCTCAAGGTTTCTGTCTCTCTCCTCTCCTTTTCAATATTTTTCTATATGATATACCAAAATTCATTTATTCAGATTCCTCTTTTTTCTGATGACACTGCCCTTATTACCTCACTGCCTCACATTCTAACTGCAAAAAACAAATTCATAAACTCAATGCCCTTATTAACAATAATTCACTCATATTCCTTGGCTCCCATCGGACTTTACTTAGATAAAAACTTAATTGCCACATATTCTTCAAAAAACAAATATTTCATAAACTCAATGCCCTTATTAACCATTAAAACTGCCAAATTAATTTACACATCCATTATTCGTCCTTCTCTAACTTACGCTTGTCCAATATGGTCTAATGCAGCTAAAACAAATATTCAAAAAATACAAATTTATCAAAACAAATTTTTACGTAGAATTGTTCATGCCCCCTGGTTTATCCCTAATTCGCAAATTCATAAAGAATTACAAATCATTACAATTCATGAATATATTAAACATCATAGTCAGCTATTCTTTGAAAATTTACCTTCTTTACATCATGCCCAACTTTTTCATCTCGGCCGCACTTATAACTTTCCTCGTCGTATCCAATCAAAATTCCCTAAAGATAAATTTCGTCCTCCATAAATTTTCATTGAAATTATTTTCATCCTTTATTTACATTCCTTCTAACTCCCTTCTACATTAAAAAAATTCTACATATCTTAAAAATATTAATAAGTCCTTATTTTATAAGGTTACTGTCAGTGACCAAAACAGCCGTTAGTATGTCGTGATTTTAAACTCCCTGAAAGACTTGTAGTCGAACAGGTAGAAATAAATGAAAAAAAATTATTTGATGTATGGTAAAGATTTCCAACAATACTAAGACATTTTCTATTATTTTTTATCAATTTTTAAAGTATTACGTATTTATCAAACATATTCTATACTAGCTGGTGTACCCGGCGTTGCTCGGGTTTATAGTAAATTATTAGTCAGGGAGAGGAATTCCATTTTTTCATACCCTGCGGTGGTTCTATCTCTTCTGTTGCATCCCTTCTCTGCCCTGCTCCTCGCTGCCATGCTCTGCACGGCCACGCTTCGATAGCCCTGTCTTCTCTTCAACCCCATTTGGAAATTTCCCGTCTACCTCGCTCACTTTTTCACCAAAAATTATATTTTTCTTATTTGGGCTTCCAGCTCCTAAACTTTCTTCACTTTATAACTAAAAACAATAAACAATCCTAAACTACAGAATAAAATACTTGTAGACTCACGTATATTTTGTGTTGTTTTTTGTGGAGTTTCACATATTTTTCATATTTTTCATATTTTTCATATTTCACATATTTTTCTGATATGAGTCCATAACAGATTCGCAGAAAATCGATATAATTTGTTTGCTTTTTAAACCCAAAATTGATGCTAAGATATGAATCGAATTTCCCGTTTGTAGTTTAAATTTTAAAAAAACGAGAATGGCCTGCATAGAATATCTCTTTTTCATGTTTCTCATGGAAGTTAACTTTTGTTGCAATTCTTGAATTTGTTTCCAATTTAATCCTGTAAATGCGAACAAACGTTCTTCTGGTGGATAGAATTGACTAATTTGCTTGTGTAAAATACTATTACAATTGTTCGACATATGATTAAGTAATTGTAACCATTCAGATTTCTTGATGTGTGTTGTATGATTGTTGATATTGAAAACAATAGAAACAAAAATCAAAGTACGAAGGTTTATAATTTTAATTAATTAGTTATAAATTAAGTAAAATTCCAGGTACGTTTAATTACTATTTTATGACAAATAAAGCATTTTTATTTTGAATAAAAAAAACTATTTGATGTATAGTAAAGATTTCCAACAATATTAAGCCATTTCCTATTATTTTTTATCAATTTTTAAAATATTACGTATTAATCAAACATTCTCTATTTTAAGACACGTAGATCGTAAAAAAAGCTTGGTTAGCAAATTGGCCCGCCAGGTCGTAAACCAAATCCTTGATATTTGCCGGTTTGAGCACTCAAAAGCATATAAAATTGTCTACATAAGTAGCACTATCTGAAACTCCTGGAAGTTTATGAACTAGGTGAATTGTAATTTAAAAAAAATAAATTGTTTAACAATTTTATTAAAAATACTATTTTAATCAATTTATCACTCTATTTATGAATAGTAAGTCATCTAAAAGTTAATTTTTAAACAATAATTACGGCAATGTTCACATCAGAAGCAAAGAAATAAAATAAATGCCATACAATTATTATTTTCTTAATTTAAATACGAAAAACGGTTTTTCGCTTTAAGTACTTACCACATGGATATTTTAGACTCATATTTTAAAAATAATATTTTCTACATCCAAACATGTGAGAAAAGACTCAGTCGAATTGCAAACAAAGGCCTGAAACCCTCCTTATCCGGCTAGAGGCCTTAAGGAAAAAATTTGAAGCGGTTTTTCACAAAAAAGATGCCTATCGTTTGCGTAAAATTTCACAAAAATTATAGGGGAACTGCTCATATTTTCGGAAAAACTGAACGTGCACTTATTTCAAGATTGGTCTTTAAGGATCATTTTTTATTAAGGAAAAGTCTCTATCTTCTTCCGTCTGTCAGTCCGTCTGTTAACACTCCTAGTGTCTAAACCATCCATACGATCTTTCCTAATAGAATCTCTTGTGGATCTGGCTCTAGATGAAGCCTTGAAATTTAGGACATCATTCTTTAAAATTACATTAAGCTCCCCGGACATATTTCAAAATTTTCTCAAAATGGCAACAAATTCTTTCTTCAAACTTTTCCAATCAATAGAAGTAATTGCTCTGTTTAATGACATTTTGGTGTATTCTTTGTTGTTATTTTTTTTCAAAAACTACAGAAGTGTAATTTTTTTAACTATCTCTCACGCCGTTAATATGCACATTTCCATCGATTTGTATACATTATTGCATTTGTGAGTGGAAAAGCTTCAAATGACATCAATTGAAGTTTTCGAAAACTAAATTTATTCCTGTGAAAAAGTGCTTTGAATTTCGCAAATATTGTAATGCTTAACCCGGGAGTGGGCGCGTAGGGTGACTGAGTCAACCCAGCCCTGTTTCGACGTCCACTGTGCGTTCAGATTTATTTACAACCTTCGGAGCCTCTCAGTACCTTTCCAGGAAAGCTTCGTGCACGTGTCTGGCGGCTTATCATTCAATGGCTTCCTATCCTCTCCCAGTAATTGCAGCACGAAGGAAATCTGATTACTCAGTCTCCCCGCGCCTCCCTTTGTCGCAGCTGCTTGCCACGCATTTCACTGCAGTTGCCGATCTAGACGCGATTCTTCCGGCGATCACAAACCATGGCAAGAGTTATTTAGGTGTTTTTATTCACTTTAGCTTGTCACTAAAAATATTTTTCAATCTAGTGGTAATTGTTTTTAGGCTCAGAAAAGTTTTCTTACTATAGGTGACGAGGATAAAATTCGTGAGATTCTACTGCAGTCTAGTGATGAAGAAGAGACCTGCGATTCAGATGACAGTGAGAATGACAGTATTTGAATTTCAGACCACAACAGAGATGCAGACGAAGATAACAATAGTGATCATGAAGGTGTGGAAGATTTACTCTGACGTAAATGTAAATTACACGTATTACTTAGGTAGAGACGGGAGTTCCAGTTGGTGTAAAGAACCGCCGCCCCAGAATGTTCGAACTAGGGCCATCAACATCATTCGCCATCTGCCGGGAGTAAAACAAAGTGCAAAATATGAAACAGACTGTTTCCAATAGTTTTTGAGTGATGCTATTTTGTGGTTGATTACAAAAAAAATATTTACATTCATTCGATACAAGAAAATTATAGTAGGGAAAGGGATGCCAAGGAGCCAACGAAAGATGAAATAACCGTTGTTGTGGGTTTATTGTTACTCATGGGTGTAATGAAATCCAGAAACTTAAATCTTAGTGAAAAATGGGAAAAAGGTAGACTAGGGATTCATTTTATTCAAAGCTCAATGCCTAAAAAAAGATTTGCTTTCCTCTTCAGATCGTTACGTTTTGATGACATTCGGGATGGAGTGCAGACAAGGGAACACGATAATATAGCTCCCGTTAGGAAATGTTCGAAAAGTTTGTTTCCAATTGCCAAACACATTATAGTGTGGGGGAACTAGCTTATATTTGATAAACAGCTTATCAACCTCCGTGGTCGCTGCAAATTTCGCATCTATATGCCAAAGAAACCTGCGAAATACGGCATAAACATTTTTGCACTCACTGATGCCAGAGTATGGTACACATCTTCCATTAAAATATATACGGTTAAACAGCCACAGGGACGGTACCGGGTCTCAAATACTACCCATGATGTGGTAATGCGTATAGTGACATATATTGAGAAGTCCAATCGCAACATCTGCATGGACTACTGGTTCTCCAGTATACCAGTGGCAAAGTCATTATTGGAGAGAAAACTAACAATTTTTGGAACTCTCAAATCAAACAAACGTGAAATACCGCCAGAATTTGTGAATTAACGGCAGAGAGAAATTAACAGTAGTGTTTTTGGATTTCAAAAAGTCATGACTAGTTTCGTACGTCCCAAAAAAGAACAAACAAGTTTTTTGCTTTCTTCAATGCATTTGAGTAATGAAATTGATAGTGATTCCGGGGAGAAGAAGATTCCAGAGATCATATGATGTTACAATAATTCTAGAGGAGTAGACAAAGTAGATGAAATGGTGAGAAAGTATAGTGTGACAAGGAATTGCAAAAGATGGCCACTTAGAAAATTTTACCATTTGATGTATGTAGCTTGCCTTAATGCGTATGTTATTTTCTTGTTTAACAATCTCGACAAGAAGATAACAAGGCGTTTGTTCATTAAACAATTGGGAAAAGCCTTTGTGCAGCCCACAATAGAACACCGCTCTCAACAGCCAATAGTATCCAAACGCCTCACAGTGGGGCAAGAGGGCCTCATTTCTGGCATTAATTCGAGTAACACCTATAACCCATAGTATTGCATATCACTGTAAAGAGAAATTAATGTTGAAAGAAATGGTGTAACTTCTAATTCGATACCTCTTTATCTGACAAAAAAATAGTCAATTTTCTAGGAAAATGCATTGCAAATAAAAACAAATAACGTTACCTTACGTTTTATTGAAGGGGGAGAAAAAAATGAAAGGTTTTACTAATTACATAAATTAAAATCAAATATAAATATAGTGAAATTATATTTAATCATGAAAAATCATCGCTATCAATAGTATGAACTGTGTCATCGCAATCATCATCCGCGCGGGCCTCATAATTTTCAGAATGAACAATGTGTTCGGGTGGATGAACCTGAGCTTCTTTTGGGAGGATTTGCACATTTTTCGTAGGTAATTTTTTCTTGTTGGTGATAAGTGGATCTTATCTTAAAAGAGTAGTAAATTTAAAACATCACTATTCGTTTTTTCACGGGAACATTTTCGGGAGAAGTGCTCTCTGTTTTTCTTAAAATCTTTGTTGTGTGCTTCTTGAGCTTCCTCTGTTAATTGTCCAATTGGAAGCAAAGCTGACGAGACAATCTCAGGTCCATGAATAAAATACTTGTGCAGTGTAGGTGACATGTTGTACCATGGATATTTTTTAACAAAATATCGAGCCGTGTTATGAGCAAAAGTCCGAAACTTTTCAACATGAATTTCACAGCCACTTGATACGACAATCATACTTATGTGCATAATTTTAATTAAATCTACATCAATGCGTGTAATTTCAGCAGATAGTTCAGGGTTCTGAAAGAACCGTCTAGCTGTATTTCCGGTATTTGTATTACCGGATCCTGGTTTTGGCTGATTCACAATCAAACCACTGCGTTCTCGAAACTCTCTCTGAATACGAGCTTTATTTTCAGCCACAATGTTTTTATCATTCCTTCGCGCTTGCCACTTCTTAATAGGTAACTTATGAGCCAAATGCAATAGGCACTCAAACATGCGTATCCACCAAGTAGGATTGACAAAACCAAATTCCAAACTTTCTTTCTTAATTGTCCTCTCAATCATTTTATTCACAATATTAAAATTTTTTGAAGTGGCATTAATATGTAACACTTTTGAGTTAAAGTAGTTTCAGTCAGAGCATTACATATTTTTCCATCAACCATGGCAAATATCATATTGTGATCAACTTGTAATTCTCTCTCTCTCTCTCTCTCTCTCTCTCTCTCTCTCTCTCTAAACATTACCTTGCTTGTTTGAATATTTTTGATTTCATCGTCAGCTCTCATTTATTCCTTAATACATACTTCCTTCGATTCCTTTATAAACTGTATGTGAACAGGTCTACAATATCTTGTCGATGCAGGTTGCGGATTTTGCCAAACAATCTTTTCATTACAAACCAGACGAAGAGGAACAATACTTGTAATGAAAACAGAAGAATCATCAGCATCATTATTTTGAAATACCTGTTTGTAAGATATGTGTCCCGAAGAGCCATCAAACCCCCATTTTGATATCAGAGTGAGTTGATGAAGTACTGCGTTTGGGAGTGATTCAATTACAGATTCCAGTGACATTAGAAGGCGCTTCACAGTGTGATCAAGCAAAGCTTGCAGTGAAATGAGAGCAAAAGTTTCGGTAATGTGCATTCTTGTAGGGTAACAGAGTTTTTTCGCATCCTGTACTATTTTATATGACGGAAATTTTTCTGGAGCACTTGTCCTTATGATGTGATATTGATGTCTAGTCAATTTAGCGTCCACCGAAACTGATAGAGCATCTTCGCCAATCATCTGTTTTGGTTCCAATGATTTTCTGTAAGCTGCTCTGTATTTCTGGGCACGTGTCGGACTTGAAGTCATTTCCATCAGTAATTTCGAAACCTGCGGCTGTCCTTCATCTCTCATGTTCATTTGTGTGGCGAATGTTAAGATATTAGATGGTGTAGCATTTCGCAATTCTTTAGTTTTTTGTCGCTTTGTTCGCACAGAACTGGATTCAAAAGAAATTTCCCGGCGCCCACATCTCTTCAGTGAATACTGGTTAAACGAAACGAAACTTTCAAGCCATTCCTCATTATTTTTATCAAATTTTTCACGTATTCTGCAAGCCTTCATCCATCGCAACTTGAATTGGGATTTGAGATGACTTACTTTTTGCTTTATATCACTAATATTTCGTGAACCACACTTTGTTCTTGTTTTCAGTTTTTCAGTCAAGAAATTAAATTTTTTGTCTGTTTCTCTCTCATTAGAACTCCACATAATATCTAAAAGTTCTTTTCTCTTGATATAAACAGTATTCGAACTCTTGCCTAAAAAAATACTCACATAGTACTCAATTCATTTCCGGTATTTTACGTGCAGACACTTCCGTAAAACTTCATTCCGGTGAAGAAAGTAGCAAAAAGTAGCAAGAAAAAACACCTATATAATATATTTGAAACATTACTGAATAGCGAGAAACAAAGATCAAGGCTTGATGACCTTTGACACATAAGTAAAAAGTTATGTTTCACAAAATAAGACGTAAGTTTGAAATGTTAAAAGCTATTCCTTTGTAGTTTTATTTCTATTAATATTAAGTCCTAGATTTTGTATTTGTCACATGCTAAATAACATTAAATACTTGAACTTGAAGCTTCCATTGCAAAAAGTTGGTTTTCTTTACACACACTGACAAAAACACCACGAACCTAGAGGTAAATTCTCACTAATGAAAAGCACGTCCGATTGCCACTACAACACTGCATGAACTGAAAGCTCTACTGTGAAGACGGACAGCCCAAGCGGCGTGACCTGCTAGGACATATTCGTGCAGGTTCTCCTTTGCACGAAACCATAAGAAATTTTCACCCTAAATAATTTTGTTTTTTTTTAATTTCTGCCAGGTTTTGCTGTCATTTGCCCTATAGTGCGCCTTCGAGAAATGGCCCAGAATACCCGGCCTATAAATGCACTTCACCTGATTTTCAGCTGAAGAAACCAGGGAAGAAACGATGTCTGTCCTAGAAATGAAGACAGAAAAACTACTTCCTTCTGTTCAAATGTGTTACGAATATACAGGCTGAGTCACGTAACTTTAGCACCTCCTGTAACTTTTGAACGGTTGAAGATGTTGAAATGCAGTTTTCACGAAAGTGCATGGGAAAATAGGGCTAATTGATACGTGTATTCATTTCTATTTTATCACTTGTATTTTACGAGATATTTGAGGTAACTTTGTTTTTTCAAATGGAACTATACCTTTTTTCAGTCTATCATAAAGAGCGTAAAAAGACGAATCCAATGATATACGTATTGTTGTATGTTAGATAAGGATTTTTTGAGAAATTTTAATTCTTTTGCGACCACTTCTTAACGGATATTTTGAAGGTAACAGTCTGCCACAGAACGTAACGCAGCGCTCCACCAGCAAGCGCGCACTCGGGGAAGGGAAGGGATCTTAGTATTTCAAGATATTAAACATATCCCGAATATTCTGAACGCTCCAATCATATCGCCATATCAAAGCTTCCTCAGTTCACCGTAGGAGGGGGTCGGGGAGGGAAGAAACGGTCCTACGCCTACGGCACGGCGCATACATTGACAGCCTCTCCACGTGCGAAATACGAAGATAGGCTTAGGTCATCTCTCAGGTCAGATGGGAGATAGCTCGATGAAGGACACTAAGAAAAGGTTCTCTTCAATGAAATCAATAATTATTATTTCATAATTCAACTTTCACGAAGTTTAAATTATGTGAGGTTTTCATTTACATACAAAGTATGCAAAACGTAAACACCGTAACACAAAACATTTACAATAATAAGAATACACTTTAATACAGTTGTTGCTGTGAGCCATCTCCTTTTATTTTTTATTAATTATTTTTTATTTGTTTATTTATTACTTTTCTTGTGTACGACGATATGTAATACTTCAATATTATGAAAGTAAAAGGAAACGTTCCAATATTAGGCTAGAGAATATTTATTTTAAATCAATTAATTAGGAAGAAATCGTTGCTCTACACTAAGCAGTTTTGATCATGAGTCTCTTCCGAGCTTCGGCCGGCTTGGACTGCTTAGAAGAAAACTCTGTCCCTACGAGAATCTAGTTGTCTCGTTGCCTTCCGGAGAGAAAGAGAATCTCCTTCGTCAGTGTACTCCCTTGGCCTTGGCTGGGTGCTACCCCCTCCACGACCCTTCTCCCTTCTTCGGCCAGCGAGAATGATTCACAGGTCGGACGAAATACGAGAGACTGAATGCCGTTTTGTCCGTTTCTAGTGATTACCTTTATTTACTATTGTTTACTATATTTTGGGAATATATTTTTATATTAGTGATTAATTATTATCCTAATGGATGTTTCTATCCCTGTATTATTATTCTACGCTTATTATTATTGTTTGCTCAGAATATGCAATATTCTTTATCTTATTCTTAGTCTGTATTTATTCTTATTATGTTTTGTTTCAAGATCCCATTAATATCCTGTGATATAAAACCCCATCAACTGGAGTTGAAGTAATAAACAATTTTATTACAATACATACTTACGATAAATCCTCATTTTTAATCCTTCCATTTCTTAAAAAAACATCTGGAAATGAGGAAGGATGGAAAGCAGAGTTCAGGGGAAAAAATACAACAGTTTTGTGAATATTCGGGATATGTTTTGTATCTTGAAATTCTAAGATCCCTTCCCTTCCCCGAGCGCGCGCTTGCTGGTGGAGCGCTGCGTGACCTTTTGTGGCGGTCTGTTACGTTCAAAATATCCGTTAAGAAGTGGTCGCAAAAGAATAAAAAATTTCTCAAAAAAATCCTTATCTAACATACGACAATATGTTTATCATTGGATTCGTCTTTTTACGCTCTTTATGATAGACTGAAAAATATGTATAGTCCCATTTGAAAAAACAAAGTTACCTCAAATATCTCGTCAAATACAAGTGATAAAATAGAAATAAATACATGTGTCAGTTAGCCCTATTTTCTCATGCACGTCTGTAAAAATTGCATTTCAATATCTTCAACCGTTCAAAAGTTACAGAAGGTGCTAAAGTTACGTGACTCATCCTGTATGTGCATTCAACACATCTGTAACAGTTGTTTGAAAAAGAAAACTCATAAAAAAATTATTCACTTTTTGTTTCCAAACTTTGTATATAATCGTTAAAATACACACGCATTTATTAAACAAACATAAGTGTGCATTCCTTGCTGTTTTCCTATCTCAGGCACCCCGCACGCCTCAATACGTTACCAAACACGGCGCCCCTTCTGCCGGGTTAATCGCCATTTTGTTAAAAACGGCATCGAATTTTTCAATGAAAACTTGTATTTGGTACGAGGCCTTACTATTCATTAATATTCTTGAAGTAATATTTCGGATCTACAATTAGAAAACTGAAAAGTAGGCAAAATGTCAAAAGAATTATGGGCGGCGATAGATGGCAGCAGGCGAGAGGATGGGGCAAGCCCATCAAGCCAGTCCTTATCAAGGAAATGAGAAAACTTTACTAAGAGAAAGTTTGTGCCATTCTATGGTACCATTAGTTTCTCCCTTTTTTATTAGTAGGAAAATGTTTTTATTCTCCAGTTAACGTTTTTATTCCATTACTCAAACATCTAGTACAATTCACAATACATCAATTTATAAAAGTATTTTTCAATAAAAGCATTGGAAATTATATCGTGATAAAGAGATGTACAATGAGAGATGCTTTAGAATAAAATCTTATTACTCCAAAATGTCAAAAATAATTTTAATTCATCATACAATGTTAATAATGGTCATGTAGGTTCTGACTAGACACATTGCTACCTAAAACTTAAGCAAAAAATTGAAATAATTTTAGCGTTACCGGCCAAGGATTCTTCCTATCAAAGTCCCTGAATAGTAATCGTTCTATAATTAGTTTTCCCTTGAATTGTTCCTGTGAATACTGCAGGATACATAGTGGTTCAGAGACAACTTCAGCAGTAAATGAAGTTTTAATCATGATCATAATCATAATTTTAGTATATAAATATTATAAGTTTAACAAAACAAAATACTTCTGTGTTCAATATTACAACCAACATGTTGATGTAATAATGACTAAAGAATGCTATAAACAAATTTAAGTTCTGCATTTCGGATTTTCGGACCCTCATCACCGAAAAATTATTGAAACTGTAGAGTTACTGTCAATGATGAGTTATATAAATACTTTATTTTATAGCTCAAACCAATTGTGCCCTTATTATTTATGATATAATTGCCAAGAAAAAATCAAATAGACAATACAAATACAAATATAAATGCAAATTGTAGAAGTGTTACAATGACAACGTTTTAAATCCAGGAGAATGGTCCAAAAAAATAAAAGATAGTAGTTACTGATTAATGTATGGAGCAGGAGATATTATAAACCAACTCCTACGGATTAGCTTCCATGAAATGGAATTTAAAAGTAACATTACTACCAATGTGATAATTAGCATTCAATGGGTCCGAAATAACAAATTAATAGTAAATGAAAAGAAAACGGTTTTAATGCAGTTTTCCATTTCAAATAAACAATTCTGCGCTCCATTGAAAATGAACGGTGTACCATTGACTGATGTTAATGCATCAAAATATTTACGTCTCTCAATTCAGTCAAACCTTAAATGGAACGTCTATTTAAATAAATTGAACACAAAATTAAGTTCACTATGCTACGCGTTCAGAATTCTTTCAAATTAAGTCAGCCTTCATACTGGTCGTTGTGTATATTTCACGAATGTTCATTCCCGCCTTAAATATGGCATAATATTTTGGGGAAATTTATCTTATAGCTTCCAGACTTTTAGATTACAAAAACGAATTGTACGAATAATAACCAAGTCCCTCCCACGTGATTCTTGTAAGCCTCTCTTAATTAGTCTAGGAATTTTACCATTACCCTGGTCTGTTGATTTACGAATCAGTGGTTTTTGTCAAAAATGACTTGCTTAAGGGCGGGAATATATTTTCAGAAAACGCCGATGTCTATTACTATAACACATGACGTAGAAATCATTTTCATCAGGTGGCAGTATCAACAGCTCATTACAAAACATTCACATAAAATACTTTCACATTATTTTACAACACTTTTCCAGATGTCATTAAACGATTAAATTCGTTAGAAAAGTTTAAATCCAAGGTGAAATCGTTTCTGCTGATTAACTGTTTCTATACAATTACAGATTATACTAAGAATTACAAGGAAAGTAACATCAATGTTAACGGTGATATTTAATGTATTATTTACCATTTGGACTGAATAATTCTAAACAATCTGTAACAAGTATTGTATCGAAGCTTCTGGGTCAATGACCCCCATATCGATCAGTTTTCTCGACGCTTTCCTGATTCATTGAGCAAATGCTGAGATGGCCCCTTGTTTTGCTTCTGGACATAAACGGAACTTAATTACCTGTGCACGACTTCTATAATTCAGTGGGAAATATAGTTATTCAAATTATCTTTCTCCGTGTCGCGGCAGGGCGTATTATTTCGGAAGGATGTATAAAATGGATAAAAGCCCAATGTTTATTGCTTAATTATTTATCCATGAAATCAGATTTTAATACATTGGAGCGTTTTTTTCAAATTAATTCAAAATTCAAGTATTATAGTGGGATCACAAGTGTAGGGATCACAAAATTTTGAAAACGTACCCAGAATTCACTTTTTCACATAGCACATCATACACAATTTTAACTTTTTTGACGTAAAATAAAATAGAAAAATAATAAATATTTAAATGTTTCAGGTGAACTTGCGAGAAACAAGTGGGGCTTCCTACGAGATACTTACTGGAGGGAGTTAATTGAAAATAAAGGATTGAGTGGTGATGGTTTCACAGGAAGTTGATGGAAGTATTCTCAGGTAATGAATTTCCTCGAGACGTACTCCTGTTCTGAATCGGTGCCCAATAGTGAACCGCAGTAGTCTGCTCCTGGCCCCTCTTGGTGTTCTGGGTGTCGGGGACGACCACATCGCCGTAACTGCATTGAATGTGGGAGACGAGCTGGTGTGGAGGTTCCGACAACCGCCTATGAGAGCGCTTCAGTCGCGTGAGCGATCGGAGTGACGTCACCAGATGCGCCCATCCACGCGCTCTCATTCTTTCCTCCGCCGTGGACGCGGACGCACGGGGTGGCTGTGCTTGCAAGCAACATGGCGACGGGGATGCGCGAGTTGGCCAGAAGGGCACTCGGAGAATTGCAAATCAGATGCAGTCCGACTTTGTGATGTGTGCCGAGTCGTGCCGAATCCTCCACCGCTGGGACCGCCCAGGTTCCTCCACGTGCAAAAGGACGGAGCGTCGTGATACGAAGCAGGAAGATCGCCAACACAGCGTCATGCCAAGGTAAGGTCGTCGAGATTTTAAAATAATGGTAGGACATTTGGTTAATGAAGGGTTTACGCTAGTTCTCTTTTATGCGAATGTAGTACATAAATCGTTCTTTGTTAGCATTACGCATATTTGCTTTAAAAATTTGTTTTTTCGCAAGTTTCAATGAAATATTTGAAAAATTATGAATTATCACAAACCTGAGTTTCTCAAACGTCTCCTAATTTCAGTTTATCCTTTTGGTAGGGATATTGCTAAATACACCCAATAAAATGAGAAAAAAGCAATATATTTATACTTATTAAAAATACACCGATATAATTTTTGATAATCTTTCTAGTTCATGTTTACATTTTTAGCGATTTGCATTCATTCTTGAATTTGTTGGTTGCTTTAAATCATGGCGTATTGAGCTTCTCAGAAAGAGAAAATTTTCTGTAACAATAAGCTCAAAATGCGCTATTTTTTTAGAAACTTCTCTTCAAATTTGTGATATATATACCACTTTTAAGTATTTAATTGTTACAGTACAGTTATTGCCCTTCGTTGTGTCAAAGAAACTTTGGAGTTGAAGTAAATTTAGTGGGTAATGAACATTGGAAGATTCTAAGTTAGTTTTAGTATTGGACCATGACTGATCGTCAACATTTTCAAAAGAGGTTTTTGCTTTTTTCTTCATTTTGGAGGGTTGTTTCTTATTTTTTCTTTATTTTCAGTAGTGTAATCATCCTTGTCAGAGTTTTCCGAGTCGGTATCTGGGAGTTCATTCTCGCTATCTTTTGGTCGCTAATCAGTTCTGTATTCGAGCTTACTGTAAATAACGGTCTCCTTAATCTGACGGGGTTGCACGAAAGGTCAACGTCCATTGAGTTTTCTTTTGAAGTAACTTGGTTGCTCGCGGCCGGCTCAAGAGTAGGGGTGGTTGGCAGAGGGGGGAAGCTGTCAAGGGTAAGGTTATGGCTAAAACTTTCGTTCACCTTATCGCTTTCAGGAAGCGTAGATTCAAATGCTTTGGGAGAAACATTAGAATTATCAAGAATCTCGTTAGTTAATTCTGTAATATCTACTTCTGTAGAAAGAGTAGGGTCTTAGTTAATTGGGACACAAAAGTGACACATGGTGACACAAATGTTTGGCGACGAAAACTGAGAAATGTGACTCAAGTTTGGGTTATTAAATCCAGCACAAAGGAAGGATAACGGTACTACACTTTTGACACCGAATGTTAATAATTTTTCTTCAATCACTTCATGTGGCATACTTGGGCACACATTTGAAATAATAATTCTTTTGTTCCTAGATATGTGGTCTTATGGGGAAAACTCGAATAGACACAACAATGTTCTTATGGTTGTATACTAGGTCTCCTGCGATTTCCTTGCTGGATAAATACATACAGTTTGTTGTTCAAAACTTCAGAAGCAAACTTAATATGAGAGGGATTAATTTTAGTTGATAACTTTTCAATAAATTCTACTATTGGTGCACTATTTGCCGAGTCTATGATTAGAGCATTTTCTTTCTTGGGAAACAGAGATTGCATAGTAACTATCATAATTAATTCTGGTAGTCTTACTGTTCTGGTCTCCTTGAGATTGATGAACTTGAGTGGGCTCCATAGTGATCACAAAACACAAACTTTTCACTTAAACAAGATCACTTCACGTAATAACTCCACTTCTACCTCGTTTTACATAATACTGACAACCACCGAGTCAGTAAACGTACGCACAACGAGGTTTCGCCTGGAGCGGACGGAGCGTCTGACCACCTCGGCGGTCAGGACGCGACTCCTTCAAAATAATTGTGACAAACATTTAGATGCAAGACTAGAATTCTTGGTATCACATGGTTGAGTGAACTTTCAGACCTGTAAGTTAATATTCAAGACAGTAGATATTATTTTTCACGCATTTATGGAAATATTTAAGCTTCTTTATTTGAAATTTGAATGTGTATAATCTATGGAAATATGTGTATGCCACCAATATGATACTCACTTCAGATATGCAGCTAAATTACAAGGAAATTATCTAGTAGGCATTCAGAGTTGAATTATAAACTAAAGGAAATTTTACTTTTACTATTCACTAAAACACAATACAAATTTTCACATTTCATTAAATATGTTTTGGGAAATTACATTAACTTTGAATGTGTTCATATTCATTTTCGCATCCTAGTCGGGTTAGAGCAAAAATTTGGCACTTTGAATCGGTATAATTTTAAAATATTGTCTTCCAATATATTGTTAGAATGCAATGGGTTAGATTAGGCAGGCGTCCAATTTCTACCTAAAAATGAGTATTCCAAAAATTGCAGAGAAGACTGTGAATGTAGAACTGTGAACTTTTGAAGAGCGAAGTTTAATATAAATATTTTTTCAATATTAATGTTGAATTGTTTTTTTGTACACGAATGTGAAGGTTGATATGTGAAAGAGGATTTGTTTGGATCTGGGTATTCTTTGTGCGTGTGTCTGATACGCCGCCCCGCAAGCTGATTGTTTTCAGCGTGTTTCAAGGAGGCGCAGATGTTTTGGTGTTCAGTGGAAATTTCGTGGGAGTTAGTTTGCATTGAGAGGAAGTAATCATGATGTCCCAAATGTCTACAACGGCGTCATCGTCGCTGACGTCATTTTGTTGGCTCCGCTCCTCTGGAAGTTCATTAGAAGGGAGTCCAAGGGCTGCATCAACTTATTTTCTATTACAGAATATAGAAGTTTTCCCCTTCGCCAGATCTCGGAGCCACGTGGGAATGAAATATTTTATCTTTAAGTATTCTAGAATGCTTCCATTTTAATCGTGGATCATCTATTGTGATTAAGTTGTTTTTATAAGAAAAAAATGTAATATATTTAAGTGCATTCGATAAAAAAGGCTGAAGCAGAGAACTCGAAACAACGGAAAAATTCGTTTCAACCGGCACTTGGCGTTGCTCATGCTAGGAAGAAATCCACTAGGGGGAGGGAAAGTTTGGGGTTTTGAGGGGAATCTTCTCGAAGACAGAGAGAGTGCGATTTTTGCATAACATAACACACAAATGTAATAAGCAATTATAATAAGGCGTGGATGAACCAAATATATCTTAGAAAGTAAACTATTAAAATGATTTTAATGATCTTTTAATTTAAATATTTGTATGATACATAGATTTTTTATTTAATGTTAATTAATTAAAATGATAATTTTCTGTGGTAGTAAATCCTATAGCTCAATGATTACAAAAGAATATTGGTACGAATAATAACCAAATCTCGTCCACATGGCATCTAATTTTGCTTCTCTATATTAATGTAACTTCATTATCTGTGCAAGTCTTCTAGAATTCAATGGGAAATACAGGTATTAAAATTATCGTTTCCATATTATCGCGGCAGGGAGTATTATTCTTTGACGAGGGATAGATAAGAACCCAAAATTTATTGTTGATTTGTTCCTTGAAAACATTTTATTATATTGGAGCGTTCTTTTTCTGTATTCAAAATTCAAGTAGTATATGGCTTCGTGTAGGGATAACAGAATTTTGAAAACGTGCACAGAATTCTTTTCCCTATAGGACATCTAAAATATTTTTTAACTCTTTTTGGCGTAAAATAAATAAACTCCTTGTGATATGTTATATTTCGTTACGTTATTTCACGTCATGATAGCTTGTTGGAGCGTTATAGATACTTGAGAATGAAAGAAGCATTGCAGATTATTTTGAATTTCTTTTGAGTAGGTTGGACAAATTTGCATATACTGCAAATTATGCCTTATCGGAATGATCGTCAGATGCAAAATTCCTCAATCCGATTTGAACTATTGCTTTCGATCTCGAAATCGATAAAAATGATTAAGGAAGTGGAATCTCCTAAGACCCAATTTTTACTTTCTCTTCACTTCTTGCGCAGCATCGAGAACGTCTTGTAATGCTGAGAAAAAAGGGCAGATTTTCGAGAGAAAATACTTATTTTAACGCTCTAGTCTTGTCCCTATATATAGTAAAATACTTACTCTAACAAGCTGGGTATTTGGTATCCTTTTGTGGGACCCTGATACCCAAAACTACCGTTTTAATATTTGAATTCCATTACGTGTTATTACCTATTAAATAAATCGTCGTGCAAATAGAACACAAAAAGGAGCAATTGCACGGTAAAAGAACAGCCTGTTTATTACGAATTTTTGAATTGTCTATTCCGGCGTACAAACGGCATGTCGATAAACGTATTTCGAGCAAGGGAATATATAAGAAACAAGTTAACTTGCAAACTTATTCCACCAAGATAGTGGCGGATAGAAAAGTAATGCTAATTACATTTTCAACCTGGAGCAAAATGCTATAAATTGGTCGTATTCTTGAAATTTTCAAATTTTAAACTTTTCACAATTTTCATTTTTTTGTGAAGTAAGGCAGTAATATGATAAGTGCTAGTTTTGTTTTTGGTGTTGGCACGCAAGGATTTACTTCTGCACGGTTTAGATGAATTTTCACCAATATATTTACAGTACTTTGAATATTATGATTCATCGTTTGTGGTAGCTCTGTTAAAGTTTTTTCAAAAGAATAAATTAATAAAGAAAACTAAAATAATTACGCATAAAATGTTTTTAAACGTTGTAAAGTGATAACAGCAGATTTTGTATATTGTATTGCAGAAAACTTGCAACAGGGAGAAACTAAAAAGTTCGAAAAGCCTTTAATTTGAAATTAAATACAATCCACTATTATATTTGGGTCATTGGCAGCATTTACGAACTCCAATATGAAAAAAAATGGATTATGCTATGTGGCAGTAGAGGAATACTCGAACTACAGGTACAGATTTATTGAACTTGGAACTCGGGAGTCAATTTAGTAAAGCATTGTGCGATAGTTTCATGAATCGAAAACAGATTGGAACTTAATATCAATGTGATGACAGTGGTTTTTCAGTAATTTAATTCAAAATGTATTTTATGGGCATTTCCGTACGTCTTTTAAACAAATCTGCACTTGGTTTTCAGTCGTAAGTTTGACCGGAAGAGATCTCTCAGAAAAAACAATTGATGTCACTGCAGTGCCTCTTACCAGGTTCTAGGTTAGAGTCCGGACGGCGACACACGGGTGTCAGAGAACCAGGAATCCTTGAAAAAGGAGGAAAAAACGAGAATTTGAAAAAATCTTGAAGAAACAAAAAAATGGGAGTTTTTTTCCAACACCGGTATTTTTCGTTATTTTCAGATTTATTCCCATCATTTAGCACAAATTTGCATACACATCGTATTCATTTAAGTGTTTGATGAGTGAAAATCGAAATTAGTATAAGTGCCACTTGTACGCTTGAGGATTGCATTTTCCTTGACTGGCGCATCACACAACTTCAAACACCTCCGCGTGTGTAGGTGCAACACAGGACGAGTCTCATGCGGATGTTAAAATCACATTCCAATCACAAGATGAAAATGCTCTGAAGTACAAACGCTTAAAGTTACCAAGTACTGCAGCGTGGGCCTATTGCTATTTGAAGGGTATTCCAGACGCGAGTGTGCGTGCTATGTCTTCCTCATAATTCAACTAATGTCAGTAACGAAGTGAGGGTAAGAATTCCAGAGCTTAAGGAAGCGTGTGCGTGTACCACACACGCGCCAATTTACCAGCAAAAGAATAAAATACCAACGCGAACTAACACAGTGTAGATGCACTCTTAACTCGCAACAAGAGTTTGAGTTGTCGATGCCAGGGTGTGCCGGTCGGTCAAAATGTAAGGACTATTTTGAAAATCAACAAAACGACCTTGGTGAAACGTAAATATAACGTTATATGCTCACGAAATGCACGTTTAAGAAATTAAATTTTTTTTCGTTTATTTTTACCACATGTTGCCAAGTTAATGCTAACAATTAACAAAGGGAGAAACTCCTTAAACCACCATTGTCAT
The DNA here is from genome assembly GCA_011170035.1 of Teleogryllus occipitalis. NCBI lineage: Eukaryota > Metazoa > Arthropoda > Insecta > Orthoptera > Gryllidae > Teleogryllus > Teleogryllus occipitalis. Next base: position 28,501 of record BLKR01009756.1, read on the forward strand.
CATATTCATTGGAGATAAGAGCTGGAGCCTATATCTGTGGATTCATTAAGTCATTGGACACAGTCCTATTTTAATATTACGCGAGATTATCGGAAAGACCGAAAACATTGAAACATTTTAATATTTTAAAAATCAAACTCTGTTTAAAACAATGGTAAATCAAATGATTAAATGTTATCTATTCCTTAAAACTGTGTTAACAATGAAGGCAAAATCTTTGTTTAAAAAATCCAGACACCTGGTAACAATTGAATCGGTGAGAAAACTATTATGATCCTCAATACTATTACTGTACTACTTTGCTTCATTGCAAAATCGATTATTTAATCTTCAAAGCCCCAAAAATTAAGGTATCTGGAATGTTTCAAGAAAGTATGAACATTTATTCATTCCTAAAATTCAAAAACACAAAAGATTAAAATCTTACATGAAAAATAATTCTTTCTTGAGTTTTGGAAACTTATTCTCGATCGGAGCGACATTTTCTGAAAACGATCTGAGAAAATATATACTTAAAACTGCGATGGCAACAGCTCCGAAATCGATTTTACGGCCGAAAAATACTTTCTTAACCATTTCAGGACTGAATGTTAATTAGTAGGATATGATTCCTAAAGAAACAAAAAAAATCAGAATTTAGAGTTCGTGTTTGTACAAAAGTCTACAGTAGTACTCGGTTGCGAAAGAAAAGTACGGAGTAACATAGCGTTAAGGAAACTAGTGGTGCTAAAACAGCATGCACTTTTTTACTTTTAACTTATGTAATACTATGTATACCTTAATTTATCTCCGAATGAATACATCAGTCGTCATTTTTTTGTAAACCTTATTGTAAATGGTGGAACATTTGTTGCAAAAACTATACATTCCCAAACAAATATCACGAGAAATTTGACAATTATAGCTGCTTTTCGTACCGCCAAATCATGTCGCAACAATGAGGCGTAATTCACAGGAATTCGCAAGTCGAAACGTTTAATGTGTTGCATTCCAGTCTATTCCCTGAAGGGTAGCAACTTTTATTTCGGATACTTTAATTACGATTTAACCAGTTTCTTAAAAATTAAATTGTAAACGAAGAAAAAAATGTAAGAAATGGAATAAATATGATGTAATATACACATTCAAACTAAAATCCTAGAAGGGCAAGATTTTCGCGACTTTGACGCGAAATTATTCCAAAAAGCCTTTTCCAAAAATTCAAAATGTTTGAAAATGTTTTTGATGAACAGATTTCTTTACAAAACCTTGTATTTTCCCAATTGTAGTTGTAGCAACGCACCAAAATATTTTTAAATTATATAAATTTTTGAAAAATCAGCATTTCAACGAACGAGGCTGGTATCATTCTCTTAAGCGTTCTTCTCGATAACTGAGGTCTAAATTGCATCACTAAATTTTGTGCCAATTTTAAGAAAATATTCTTAAAAAAAGAATATTTACCTATGTTTGACATAAAATATCGCTAAATTACTTCTTTTGAAAAATTAAAAATTGAATTTTTGTTTTTCCACACATTTCATTAAGAAAAATGTTTATCATAATTGTAGTTTTAATAAGGCGCCGAAAAAAAATTTTTTTAAATTTTCGAAAAATCAGGGTTTCTAACGAACACGAGACCTGCGCCATTCTTTTAAACGTCCTTCACACTATCCAACAACAAAATTTAATCAAAAACATTGAAGCCATTTTTTTGAAAATTTTAAAAATGTCCAGGAGCTCGATGTAAAGTATCCTCCAAAATTAAAACATTAGTTTCAAATTCAAGGGGCCGGCACATCAGCCAGATCTAAAGCGAAACATCAATTTTGGAGAAAATAGATCAGTTTTGTCCCTAGCGTTGTCTAGAGGAACAAGTTTCACGATCAATCGATTTTTCGGAATGAACGACCTACACAACATGAATTCTGGCTACACCACGTGTTAGAGGATTTTTTTCGAAATTAAGCATACGAATTTATCCATTTTTCGTTGTCAGGGCCTTATAATATTTTTTTCTGTGGAAATTCACCGTTCTTCACGTACTGTTATGTAACTTCCTTTCTAATGCGTTAGCAATAAAGTAAAAGTGTTGTAATGTGCGAAACAACTGAAATTCTTTTTATTCTCAGATCTGGAAAACCGGGTGTTATATTTGGAAGATGGCGAAATACGTGAATAGGCAAATTACTAATGTTCAAATACGGTCGCCAGCTGCAGAGGGCAGCACGAAATTAATTTTCAACTATGTTCTCGCTAAAAAGCGAGGTGACCATGCATTTACCTAATGAAATGTTACTCGGAGCTAACACAGCGAACTCCTAGCCATCGAATTTGAGAAGATTGTCGTCATATCCGAAATTATTCGAAGGGACGCACCATGTTTTTAGATAAACAGGATCTATATTTTACAGGATCTCAGAAATGGAGATATAACAATCCAAATAACCAAGAAATCAAATTTATTACAAATGAAGAACTTACAAACAATAGTCTTTCTTGCTAGAAAAAATAACAATGCTGCAAAAAAGACGAAGCAGAACTACAAATACATACAAAATTGACAGGCGAATGTCGCCTCTATACAAAAAGCTGTGAAAACAGAAAAACAAAGGGAAAAGACGCTCCAATCAATGCGTCTAAACCAATTCAGAAATACAGTATTGCGAGGTTTCCTCTACAATGCCCACTTTACGGCGAGGAAGTCGAATACACAATTAAACAAACTTGAAAAGGATGCCTACCAGGTCATCCTTCAATACAAAAAGCAAAGTGATACGCAGGATTACAAACTGGAACCATACTCTTCACTAACAAAGCTTGTATGAGTGCATAGCCATCAGGTACATGAAATTGGATCTTTTGCCATTACCAAATTTTAACAAACTTATACATGAAGCAGGAGTATTCCCGATAAAGGCCGGGCGGTCGTGGCCCTGGCGAACACCGGTGGCCTTTCCACGTCGGCGCCGCTGTGCCAGACTCCAACCAGCCGCTTGCCCGAGCAACAAAGAAATCGCTCACGGGGCGAAAATCAACGCAGCAACAATATGCCACAGCCCTGTGCTGTACGGGCCCAGCTGTCGTCTTGAGAAAAGCTCCCAATTGCCGAATGCGGCCGAACGTCGTCTTATTCACGACTGGAGCACATATACTGAAACATTAACAATTACAATATAATGAATAGTTACAAAACTGGCTCTCCTTAACAATCGGAGACCAGCATACATTCCAGCTGCAAATACAAAGGAATAACAACAAAAAGAATACACCTGCTTCATAACATTAACCAAATAACATAAACAATTGACATTGCAAATACAAGATCCAAGTTCATGTCAAATACCACACATACCTAAAAACCTAAACTAAGCACTCATACATATTTACAAGCTAAAAATTACGATTCCATTAGAACCGGGCCTTTCGCAAATAACAAGTCTTAAATTGGCGGTGGCAATGTCAGCCTTTTAAGCTGGGAGTAGAATGCCAATGACCTGGTATGAACAAAGTTAAAATCAGAATCCTCAATGACTGTGGGCTTTAGAACAGAGAATATTAACACGTAAAACTAAAGCTTTGGCACAAAAGCAAAAGGTTAAAAGTTTTGGCGAAAAGGCACCGTGCGAGCAGGGCGCACGTCTTTTATACTGTCTCGTGAAGGGGTGGCAACTCGGTAGTATAGGGGGGTAGCGGGGAAATATCGATATACATGTCTTGGCATAGAGTTCTCTGGCCAAGGTGTTTACACCTTTGCGCCTGCAAGGTTAGGCAACCTGTAAGGCATGCAAGTTCAGGTGGCGGACTGGTAGTAATGCAGGGATTCACACAAATTTTTTGTTTTGCCATAAAAACCCTAATTTTAGGGCTTGAAAGGCAAACAAGGTGTCCATTCAACCCTAAATTTACTCTAAATTACAGATTTTGTTAGTAGAACCCGCCAAAACCAATAGTTTCCTTACAATTAACAAATACCTGTTTTCAAACCAATAAAATGTTTTGCATATAATGCCAATTTTTTCTCAGAGCTTATTGAACGCAAAAATCAGCTCTTGTTAACAAATTATTAAGTTTTTAGAACCTTCTCATGGCCATGAGATTACATATTGATTTTTAGAAGTTACCAATTTTGAGAAAATTGATGTTAAAAAATTACCCTTATACTAGCATACTTATTCTAATCACAGAAAAATAGCTTATAACCTAGGGATGCAAAATCTTCTCGGTTGGGCTTCTCAGATGGCTCTTGGCTTCTTGAAGACACAAAAATGCAAAGTTGATTGCCAATTAAATTTCAAATTTAACACCGGAAAAAAGCCTTGAATTCCAAAAATTCAGTTCGCTGATCACCTTGCAGCAAGACTTTTGACACTAGCTCTTCAGCTTGTCGCTGTCTGAAAGAGAATCCTAGAGATTGGCTGATCTGATCGGTACTTTTCGGCCGTTTCTCCGATCAAGACCAGGCAAATGCTAAGCAGTATCCTAAGAAACGGCCCACTAACGGTGCGCCATCTTTCCTTGCTCTTCCTTGTCCTATCCTCTCCCCTTTCACACACCTATAAACATAATATTCTAACTGTTAATAAAATAATAACCAAAATCATATAAATATCTTAACCACTGTATCACTTTAAATATAATATACTAAATAAGGAGAAACTGACCTAAGATCTTCTATGCCAATCTCGAAATGCCACTCTGCTACCAATCTCAAAAATGCCACACATTAAACCCCACATAGCCGCGTCGCCCCTCTCCTCCCCCCGCGGGTGCCCACCATCCCCATGGTTAGAGAGACTCGAACAACGTTATACCCGTCGCCGTCGGTGATGGACGCCACCCCCGTCCGCCGCCCTCGAGAAGCAGGCAGCCAGGCTCAAAGGACCAGCCCCATTGTCGCAGCGGTGCAGTCCGGGAGCAGCGCTCTCCGCGTGGGTGGGCCCAGAATCTGAAGACGCCATACCGACGACCGATAGCAACGACACCCCACCTGTAGCGGCCCCCTACCATGAGGTCGCATGCCCCCAATCTGCAGGTCAGGCACAGGTGACACTCCCAACAAGGGAACTAGAAGAAGCAGCGACAGTGACGCAACGCTCCCCCTACCCCCCGAGACCAGAAAGCCCGTTCTCACTATCAGACATTCTGCGAGACATCTTAGGAGAAACGGAGGAACCGGCAGAAGGGCCCTCAGCCACCCCCACAAGCGATGGTATGAGTAACGCGCCCCCAACAACAAATGCAATCCCGGAGCAACAAGGCGAAGGCTCAAATGAACCCACCGACAGCGAATCGTGATAACGCAGATAGATGCATCAATACAATGCCCCCACACACTATGCTGATGACCGGAAGCTCCGATCACACTACCAAAAGTCTCCGCTCAACCCCTGGAACCCGAAGACCACAATGTCCCTCCCGCCACCGCGAAGGAGACAATGGACAAAAGGGCCCGTCGAGCCTCCTCAGCACCACCGCGCTCACCAGTAGAAAGGTGCAACCTCACGAGTGCGAGTGCGGACATGGCGGACCAGTCCACGCGTACCACTGCATCTGTGGCCTCGCTCCCAGCCTCGAGTGGTAGGGGCAAACCACATACTGATAGTCTTTCCCTATCCGTCTAGTATTGAATGCCCGTGCTGCATGCATCAGATCAGGGAAACAGACCCGGCACACCTAAAAGATAAGATCGCGCAACACATGCACCAAGCGCATAAATGGAGCCCCAACCTCACGGTCTCCATGACATGCCTTGGCTGCAACCAGACGGTACGGGGACTCAAACACATAGATGCCCACGTATCCTCAGATCCTTGCACGTGACTACTCAGAGACACACTCAAACACAGGTGGGCCCCACAACTAATAATAATAACGCCGGCAACTCCACCAATCACACGACAAAAAGAGCGGCCAAGAAGAAGCGCAAGGAAAAAGGACGCAAGAAACACAAGAAATGCAATGAACGCAGGTGACCGACAGCAAACAGATGAACAAAACGAAAGCAGCAGGCCCACCGCCCACCACTCACCGGACAGGGCACCAGGACAGGGACCTTCGAACGAAGCACACGAGGAAGAAGCACCCGGAGGAAACCAACACGAGAACCATCGCCCCGTTCAATAGCGACCTACAACCTAGGCCACATGGCACTGAAGTTTTAGTACCTCTACCAACACGAAGGCCGTTACTTTGCCCCTGCTGTGACCGTGAAACAATTTAACAGTAGCGCGGCATCGTGGACCGCCCGCTTAGGCAACCTAACACGGCACATAAGAAAGCACCATCCACAAATCACGGCCATCAGGAAAATATGTGTAGCGTGTCTGAGTGACGTGTCGCTATGGGAACCACACGCAGAAAGTTGCGCCCCCTTACAAGCATTTGTGATGCCCGATACAGCAGACAGGGGCCACTTCCACCACTGCACAACAGAAGGCTGTACGCAATACTTTATGACGCAGCGACAGCTAAGCACACATACAAGAAGCCACCAAAGAGAAAACCTTGCACCGGAACGGGCACCCACTCAACCACCGAGGACGGCCCGATCAGAGAGGCAAGCCAGAGCGACAATACGTGCCGAAACAACGGCTGCTGAAACGGAAGAGTACACAGAGCCCGACATACCAGCTAGACCATTTCCTCAGCCCCCAAACCACCAGATGCAAGGCCGCCTCACACCTCAACTTGAGGCTCTACGCGGCGATCTAATAAACGCCACTGGCCCGCGTCCAACAGCAGACGGTTGGAACAGGATAGAGGCAACAATAGAAAACAATCAAGGAGGTGCAAGAAATATGCAAACTGCCGCCTGCCACATCCTACCGCCCGCCCCCGCCACAACAACAACAACACTCAATCTAAGGCAACAAGCTGACGCGGCGCAGCAATACAAAAGAAATCCGCGAAAGACCTTCCTCATCATCACGAAAGCGGAAGGTCCAAGATGCTCCATCCCAACGGAGCGCATAACGGAACACTTCTCTTCCACTCCGCCAGGAGAGACGGACCTCTCGGCCGCGTATGAAAATGTGGAGCGAGAACCTATCTGCATGGCATCACTCAACCCCGATGAAGTTGCCACGAGGCTTGCGGAGTGCGCAAATACAGCTCCTGGAGACGATCGCCTCCAGTACACGCACTGGAGAAGTGTGGATCCGACGGCAAGAATCCTGACGCCCATCTATAACACGTGTCTGAAGTATCGCAAGATCCCCGCGAACTGGAAACAATCAAAGACAGTGCTGATTTATAAGAAAGGTGCCACGGACATACCCAGCAACTGGCGACCAATAGCACTATCGATCACTATCGCGAAACTATACTAGTCCCTGCTCGCGAGAAGAATGTCCAGGTGGATTGAAGAGCAAAACGTCCTAAGCCCACACCAAAAGGGCTTCAGACTCACCGATGGCGTCAGGGAACACAATTTCCTGACGGCCAAGGTACTTAAAGATGCCAGAGACGGGCACCACGACCTATCCATTGCATTTCTAGATCTGACAAATGCGTTTGGTTCTGTCAACCATCAAGCCATATTCAAAGCGCTGGAATGCGCCGGAGCTGGGGAGGCTTTTGTCGAGGCCATTCAAACATGTATGAAGGCGCATGCACACGTATAATCACAAATAACGGACTAACAGATCCAATCCGATACCACCGAGGCGTGAAACAGGGATGCCCCCTCAGCGCCTCAATTTTCAATGTAACTATAGACACCGCCCTGAGAAGAGCGCTCATGCTATCAGAATCCCCTATCCCCGGAGGGGCTTATGCAGATGACATATGGCTAGCTGCCACTAAGCCAGAAACGCTGCAGCGAAAGATCGACATGCTCATCCACACGGGAGGGCATCGGACTAACGGTCAACGCCGCCAAAAGCGACACGCTGCAGTTAGTCAAAGGGATAGCGTCCAACGCACACAGGTTCCAGGTGGAAGGAACAGAAATCCGGGCCCTCACAGGAGCGGACACAACGCGCTTCCTTGGAAGACACATTGGCCATATGGTCATCCCGGATCAATCGCTGGTCACAAGAGTAACCGAGGAAATGGAACTGATCAGACAAGCCAGACTTGCTCCATGGCAAAAGATAGACGCGATGCAGCAATTCATCATCCCGCAATTGCCGTTCGCCATGTCGCTGGACATCATCCGTAAAGAACAGGCCAGCAACATAGACAGGCACATCAGAGCTTTCATCAGAGAAACTCTAAACCTACCAGCAAACTCCTCGGTACACTACTTCTACGCACCGCGAGACAAGGCAGGGGTCGGTATGCCTGAGATCACTAAGGAAACTGACGTTGCCAGCCTGGATTCGGCGTTTAAACTACTGACAACAAAAGACCCGACGGTCAGGCGAGCAGCCACCGATGATCTTAAGATAACCACGACCCAGAGAACGGGAATCAGGACGCCGACAAGCACGGACATCGCGGCGTACCTGAATAGTGAAAGACAAGTAAGGCACATGGGAACCAAGAACATCTGGACGCGCGCGAGAATAGCGGCGAAGAACCTGAAAGTGCGATGGGCAATTGCAGCGGACGGGGACCTAATAGCCCCGTCGCTGATTTGCACCAACGACGAAAGGAACCTCGACGTCGTCCTCCCCCACCAGCGGACGCAGGTCTCTCGGCGGCTTAGAGCACTATACCAAAAAGCACATTATGAGGCCTGGTGTGCGCAACCTGACCAAGGGCGAGCGGCAATTGAACTTGCAGCGAGGGGATCGCGAAGCGCCTACTTCGTACGAAACGGGGAGTATCTAAGATGGTGCGATTACGGCTTCATCCACCCAGGGCGGCTCAACCTCCTAGGAGGACTACGGGGCAGCCGCCCGTGGCGCCGACGCGGTGTGGAGGATGAGGCGTGCCGTCGTAATTGTAACAGGGACGGCCCACCAAAAAGAGAGACACTAGCACACGTTATATATCACTGCCAAATGCCTGCGGTTACCAGGCGACACAACGAGCTCGTAGCTCACGTTAAGGCTGCCGCCGTCCACAATGGCTGGACAGTTGTGGCCGAAAATCAAATCTGGGGGCCACACGGACTTAAGCCTGATCTTGTGCTGGAAAACAGAACGGCTACCTAGCTGCTGATAGTGGACGTGGCATGCCCCTTTGAAGGCACCCGCGACGCCCTGCAAAAAGCACGAGCAGAGAAAATCAGTAAATACGCACCAACCGTTGACCACGCGAGAACGCTCGTCCAATCGGCTCAGGTCATCCCCATCATTGTCGGCGCGCTGGGAGCGTGGAACAAAGACAATGATACGGAGCTAAAAGTCCTGGCGAACAAGGCCTACATAAACACTCTACGTAAGTGCCTCATTGCCGCCGCAATCCGACACTCGCGCGACATGTACCCGCAACACATCAGCATAAATGAAGAGACGGGGCCCTCGCAAGAACAACGAGCTTAAGAAAAGAAAATCAGAAGTGCAGTGATATATACATAGCGACAGCCATCGGCTTATGAAGCAAAGAACAAGAACCATAGAAACTTTACAAGACAGCGCAATGCGTAAATAGATACTAAGACACTGTAAATATAGATATAAGTCCCTCTGTACCAATAGTACAGAACGCAGCGATCACAAAATTGTAAATATAAAATCCAATTGTTTTGCCTTTACTTTACCAATGTATTCTCTCTTTACAGCTTCTGTCCCACATGCACTGTACCTCACCTTGCTCATGCAAGGAACTACCGTTGCAATGGACTCACAGCAAAACTCATCTCAGAACGCACCCGAACATCCTTGTGATAAAACGAAGCGTCTTTGATGAAACATCTCTGTTCTTATCAGCTTAATATCTGATACAGTCCCCATCGGGGGCTTCAGTATATTAATCTTATTTTTGGAAACAGGAGAGGGCATGAGCGGTTTAACGCCACCACTCCGCGGGTCGTCTCGGCACTGCAGAATCGCCGAGTTCGGCCCACCAAAATTTGAATAAAAACATAAAACGTTTTCCCTGTACAAGCTCTACGCCAAAATCGCGCTCTCTGGGCCTTTGCTACAATCCATCATGGCGACCGATCAGTGCTGCCAATTTTCCGCGAGTGTAAGACGATCTTGTCATCCTCTCGACACGGTAAAATATCACTGAAACGCCTAGAACGACGTATTTTTTCCCTGTACAAGCTCTACGCCAAAATCGCGCTCTCTGATTCCTTTGCTATAGACCATCATGGCAACCGATCAGTGCTGCCAATTTTCCGCGAGTGTAAGACGATCATGTCATCCTCTCGACACGGTAAAATATCACTGAAACGCCTACAACGACGTATTCTTTTTTTCGTATGAAACATCAGCGGCCTTCCGGCATCATGCACGACCGTACTTGGAATCTCGTCGATATTTTGGTTTTTATTATTATTTATATTATTATTATTATTTATATTATTATTATTATTTATATTATTATTATTATTTATATTATTATTATTATTATTATTATTTATATTATTATTATTATTATTGTTAAATTCATTTCACCACTCTTGAATAATCCAAATATACTGCATCACCACTACACGTCTGTTTTATTTACAAAAATAATGAGATGAATATTGTCTTCGCTAGATGTAATAGCACGGACGCGAGAGGGAGCCTTCATTTCATCTTCTGGGGCAAAATAATTCATTAATGCACTATGTTAGGAATTAATAATAATAATACGAGTAACGGAACATGCCATTTTTTTATTAACACGCGTCATGCTTTCCATAAAAAATCTGTCACGCACCGAACTCTAGGAAACAATAGGAGCGGGGTTGGGTTCTCGATTTATTGATTATGATTTTCATCAGAATGGTTGTGGCTGAGGCTTATCACCATTTGCTCTTTCATGACGAATGTTGTTGGCCCTGAAAAGGGCCGTTTGCTGATTACACAAGCACCAACGCTGCGCAAGTAAAGCGAGCTGCAATAACAGCAAGCTTACTTGGAGCTGGTGTACTTGGTGACAGCCTTAGTGCCTTCGCTGACGGCGTGCTTTGCCAACTCGCCGGGCAGAAGAAGACGCACTGCCGTCTGGATCTCCCGCGAGGTGATGGTGGAGCGCTTGTTGTAGTGCGCCAGGCGGGAAGCCTCGGCGGCGATGCGCTCGAAAATGTCATTGACAAAGCTGTTCATGATGCTCATCGCCTTGCTGGAGATGCCGGTGTCAGGATGGACCTGCTTCAGCACCTTGTAGATGTAGATGGCGTAGCTTTCCTTCCTCTTGCGCTTCTTCTTCTTGTCTCCCTTGGAGATGTTCTTCTGGGCCTTACCGGCCTTCTTGGCGGCCTTTCCGCTAGTCTTGGGCGGCATGTCGACTACAGAGGTGCGTTCGACAACTCTCCTCTTCTTAGTTTTTGTTTATTCGGGCCTGCATTAAATGCTCATCCCGGTTTGGGCTGTTTGGCTTCGGAGGAAGATTTTAACTACTGTCTATACACTCAAGTGCAAATAGACGGGGAAGAAACGATCGTGATTCGTTTAATGAGGGTGTAATGACGTAAACTTTCAGTGACGTGGGCAGAGAGAGGCGGAAACGTGAGGAAAACACGGCGCGTGGGACCCCTCGTAGAGGCGCTGATAGCTCGCGTAAACGGCCGGAATAGGGTACGGGTTGAACTTTACAGCTTAGAACACATCTTAGGGAAGGTGTGTTTTTCCATTTCAATCTTGTGCTTTGACCACTTGACGCAAAAAAATGTTCTTTTCCGAGTGCGTACGACGCACAGTTGACGAGGTAAGGCCTGGAAACATGCATTCTGGCGCCTATCTGAACGCATAAAGCCGTGACAAAAGTGGTGGGCCAGAGAGTCTCGACTACGGTGAATTGTTTGCAAGCATTACTATTTCGCTACATATTTGGCCCTAAAGCACAGGATTTCGAATCTCGGCGCGACGGGTGCGGCGCGGCCCGAAACCTCAGTTCCGAGATGCGCGCTCTCACGCAAAGCACTATGATTGGTCGGCGCTGGCTGTTCCGTTCCGTCCGACGACGAGGCGCCCCGATACCGAGGTTATAAAGGGACCCAAGGTTCCCGGCGCGCGCTCAATCCCGAGGCGGACGTCGTCATAGAAACACTTCGCGACACTTTGCGTTGCGTTTCTCCTCGTCTTTCGCGTACGTACGATAGCCGATACTAGCGCGTCCGCAGCGGCGTCCGCGGCTGCTGCGCCACCTGCGGAAGCCGGTTCTCCGAAGAAGAGCAAGTCGGGGGCAGCGCGGCGAAGAAGCCGCGTTCAAAACCCGCGCATCCTCGCACCTCCGAGATTGTGTACAACGCCATCAAGAGCCTCAAGGAGCGCGGAGGTTCTTCCCTGCAAGCCATCAAAAAGTACATCACGGCGAATTACAAGGTGGATTCCGAGAAGCACGCGCCGTTCATCAAAAAGTACTTGAAGTCGGCCGTCAGCATCGGCGACCTCGTGCAGACCAAAGGTGATTATCTGTGCATTTTTTTAAAATTAATTAATGGACATGGTTTACTTGATTTTTTTTCCAATTGTTGTGATTGTTCGATTCATAACTAACCTCTCGTTTTGTGTTTGTGTGTTGATGTAGGCAAGGGAGCGTCTGGTTCGTTCAAGTTGCCGGCTACTGCCGGAAAGCCCGAGAAGAGCGGCGAGAAGGCCGGAAAGAAGCGCCCGGCGCCCGCTGCAAAGCCGACGAAGAAGAAGGCGGTCGCTGCCAAGGCCAAGAAGGCCGCGGGAGCCAAGGCGGCGGGCGGCAAGCGCAGCGTCACGGCAGCTGCTGCGGTCGCTAAGCGTGGCGCCCCCGCCTCCCCCAAGAAGCCCAAGAAGGCGCCGTCCAAGGTGAAGAAGGTGGCCAAGGCGCCCACCAAAAAACCAAAGGCGCCCAAACCAAAGAAGGTCGCTTCTCCTTCCAAACCGAAGGCGGCCGCCAAGAAAGCTGCTCCCAAAAAGAAGTGATGAAATGGCGCGCGCGCCGTTTCATCAAGTCATTTCCCGGTTCGCGCCCGCGAACCGGTCAAACGGTCCTTCTTAGGGCCATCATATGTTTCGAAAGAGCAAAAAACATAGCCATTTTTTTTCTCCCCATTTTATAATAAAAATCCCCGAAACATATCCTGTAATTAGAAATTAACGTAATAATACGAAAAAAATGGAAACGTCGAGATCGGTTATTCGTAGGAAATATATGTTTGAACTGGTCTCAATATTTAACACGTTAAATAAAAGAATTAGTGTCGTCCTACATAGGTGAGTAACTTCATTTACTCGAGATTACTTACCGAGTAACTGATAACGAGAGATTACTTATCGAGTAACTGATAACGATCAATGAAGTGACAGGTATTCCATTGTTGATTTTCCGGCGAAATTTGAAGTCCTTGCCTCGCTTCGTAATAACTAGCTACTCCCGTCCGAGCACTTCATTGAAGGAGTGTGGTGGTTCTTTAACGACTGCAAATTTAAGAGAAAGCGGAAATGTAATTATAAAATTTTGTCATAGAAACCGACTGCATGTTTAAGATAATTTTCTGTCTTTGCGATACTTAACGCACCTCTTATAATTATAATTTGCCGACTAGGAACATAATTGTTTATTGTACAAATAATATGAATTTTATTTTAAAGAATGGGAACGCGATTTTATGATTTGGAAACGACATACATTAATGCTCTTTAAAAGGACGACTTGGTTGGCCCTGAAAAGGGCCGTTATTTGTGACCGAACGAATAAAAAAAAATTATTCATTCAAGCACGCTCTCCGCGGATGCGGCGAGCCAACTGAATGTCCTTGGGCATGATGGTCACGCGCTTGGCATGGATAGCGCACAAGTTGGTGTCTTCGAAAAGACCCACCAAGTACGCTTCGCTAGCCTCCTGCAGAGCCATGACGGCGGAGCTCTGGAAGCGCAGATCGGTCTTAAAGTCCTGAGCGATCTCACGGACAAGACGCTGGAAAGGCAGCTTGCGGATGAGCAGCTCGGTGCTCTTCTGGTAACGCCTGATTTCACGAAGAGCTACGGTGCCGGGCCTGTAACGGTGAGGCTTCTTCACGCCACCGGTGGCCGGCGCGCTCTTGCGCGCGGCCTTGGTGGCCAGCTGCTTACGAGGCGCCTTGCCTCCGGTCGACTTGCGGGCGGTCTGCTTCGTACGGGCCATCGCGACGGGTTGTGCTCGAGAAGGCGCGCTGACTCGAACTGAAACTCGGCGCGAGAGCTAACTTGTGCAGTTTTGTGAACTCACGAAGTGCAATGTACGTTCACGCCACTGCGGTGCGACCATTCCTACCCTTACGGGTATCTATGGCCAATCCTGCAACATGAGAGAAAAAATAGATCAAAAAATATTTTAGCCTACCGGCGCGCGCATTGCGTGTGCAGTGATTCAATGCTTATGTTTCAAGTTTCATTTCGCTGTTTCAGATTTCTCTTACTCCAGGAACTGCTTGGGTCGCTTATACTTCGCCCGTTTGTCGGGTTCGTATGAAGCGACCTCAGAAATGAGAGTGTTTTCCGAGTCAGCTGCTTTTTCAAAAAATTTTTCTGTAATACTTTTAAAGTGATATTTAAGCAGTGGCATTAAGGTATCGCGATGCAAATCTCTTATAAGAGTGTACCTGGGGGCGCAGAGGGCGGCCCTTAGGCATTCATTTTGGACTACTTGCAGTTTTTTTAGATAGCTGTTAGCTGCTATTGCCCAACTGGGGCATGCGTAGTCCATTTGTGGCCTAATAACTGCTTTGTAAAGCGTGAGGCAGTTTGCCGTTGACAGTTTGCTTTGCTTGTGAAATAAGCATCGCAAGCGGCCTCTGGTCTGCCGCGCTTTCTTCTGCACGTTTTTAATATGCAGGTTAAAAGTGAGTGATTTGTCTAATGTCACTCCTAAATATTTTACACTTTTGGCCCAGTTAATTACGTCTCCACATAGCGCGAGCGGCCTCGGCTGCGTGAATCTGTCTCCGCGTGAATAGCACGGCTGTGCTTTTGCTCACGTTGACTTTGACCCGCCACAGTTTCAGCCACTCCTGGATCTGTGTCAAATGTTGATCCAAGTACTTCTGGAGAAGCTCGATACTTTTCGACGTGGCTATTACAGCCGTATCGTCGGCGTACAGGGCGAGTTCCGTCTGAGGGTGCGAGGGAATATCACGCACATAGAGGCTGAAGAGCGTAGGAGCTAGCACGCTCCCTTGTGGCACTCCGGCCCGTATGGCGCGGCGGGTGGATTTAGCATTCAGAAGCGTTACTTGAAACGTTCTGTTTGCTAGGAAAGAGTGGACAAGGTGTACTAGGTAAGTGGGTAGGTTCAGGGTATGGAGTTTGTATAGGAGGCCGACGTGCCAAACCTTGTCAAATGCGCTGGCAACGTCGAGGAACACTCCGCCTGTGAATCGGCTCTCGTTGAAGTTGCGTCTTATGCGGTCTGTAATTCGCACAAGCTGGTGTGTTGTGCTGTGGCCCGCGCGAAAGCCAAACTGCTCCTTATTCATTAATGAATTATCTGAAACATATTTTACAATTCTTTTTAATATTAGTTTTTCACATAATTTTCCGAGTGTATTCAATAAGCTGATTGGTCTATACGACTCGGGCAGTTTAGGATTTTTTCCCTGCTCATGAAAGGTTAGTACATGAGCATGTTTCCACTGACTCGGAAAGTGCTGAAACATAATAATTGAATTAAATAGTGCGACAAGAAACATTATGGCTTGTTGCGGCAGCTTTTTCAGGACGTCGTTACTGATGCCGTCTGGGCCGGGAGCTTTTTTGGCTTTTAGCTCTGCAATGGCCGCTTTAATTTCTGCTTCATCTGTGAAACTCGGCTCGTCGGCGGGCGCATGCAGTGCCGCCATCACCGTTTGTTGCACTTCGACAACGTGCGGGATTGGCGGCGCCTCCTCTACCGGCTGAAACTGAGATTCTAAAGCATTAGCAAGGAGTTCCGCTTTCGCCTCGTTCGACTCGGCGTATTCTCCTGGGCTGATTTGCAGCGGCGGCATCGTCACTGGATTCCTGGAAAGCATGCGGGAAATTCTCCATAATGAATTATCCTCAGGTTTGAGGCCTGATAGAAATTTTTCCCATTTCTGATTGCGAAATTCTGCTAGTTCGATTTCAACTTTCCGCTTTAATCGATTTAGCTCTCGCTTATCAGCGGGGTGTCGCGTGCTCTGCCACACTCTGCGCGCTCTGTTTTTCCTAGAAATTAAATTGCAAAGAAAAGGTGTTAATGGCTGCTCCTTCTTAGAGGAGCGCTGCTTCTCAGCTGCTGCGTTGAGGCTGTCAGTCACAGCTTCGGCGAATTTAGCTGCTCCAGTTTCTATCTGCTGCGGATCTGAAAGAGCGGATGCGTCTGGAATGCGCTGCTGTAGCTCCGTCTGAAATTGTTTCCAATTTGTGCGCCGCTTCTGCGTCGTAGGTGCAATAGACAGTGCAGCGCCGCCGCGTCTCATCTCTGCGATTACTGGGAAGTGGTCTGAGGAAAGTTCGTAGGTAGTGGTTAGAATAGGTGAATAGTGAAGTTTATGGCAAAGCGCGATATCTAAAACATCGGGCTTGCCATTCGTCTGGTGAGGATAAAAGGTAGGTGAGGCGGGAGCAAAAATCTCGCAGCCGTTTGCGTCGGCAACTGCTTTCAGCTTACGGCCGCGAGGGCAGGTGATGCGGGAACTCCAGGCCGTGTGTTTGGCATTGAAATCGCCAGCCACAATTGTTGGAGTTGAGTGCGCCTCTACTAGTTTAGCAATATCTGCTGCTAGTTGGGCGCACGTTTCCGCGGAGCGATCAGGACGAGCGTAAAGAGAGACAAGCCGCAACGGCCCGCGCTCCGTCTGCACGACCACAGCGGTGGCCTCGGCGTGCTGCAGCTGCGGAAGAACTGAAACATAATGATTTATGTTGCGTCTTATTAATATTGCTGTTCCGCCTCTATTGTTGGCGGCCGTCGTATTGGATGCTTGCGCCGCTCTGTCGTTCCGGTAGCAGATATACCCTGGAATATGAAAAGAAAGATGCGGGCTTAGCCATTTTTCACCCAGCATCATGACAGAAATATGATGCCGAGCGAGAAAGCTGTGTAGTTCTGACTGCTTCACTCGCGCGCAGATGCCGTTGCAGTTCCAGAAAGCAACGGTGCAGCTGTTCCTGTAAAAAGAAGGAGAAGCAGCCATTATTTAAGGAGCAGAGGTACGAGGTGCGGGCGAGGACGAGGAAGAGCGTGCCGCTTCCGCCGCAGCGGCCGCCGTCACCTCATGGGAGTGCACAAGTAATTGTGTCACTACCACTTTGAGGATGGTCGTCGGCCACTCAGCCGGATCGCGGCCAGATACTGCTCGCATGAGCGCCTGGGTCACTCGCACCAAATCGATCCCGTTGCGGGCGAGATCATCTATGGTGCGGTGCAACACGCGCTCCTGCTCGCTCAGAGAGGAGGGAGCGGGGATTGCCTCCGCCAACCTCCTTCGCCGCTCCACGCGAGCGGTACGCTCCTCGCGGGCCGCGTCGGGGGCCGCCGGCTGGCGCTCCCGGGGTGGGCGGGTGCGGGGGACCAGGGCGTCCGCGTACGTCCGCTCCTGGCGTCGCTGCTGCCGCTGGGCGCGTGGGCGTTCGCGTCTCTGCGAACGCTGAGACCGCGGTGGCTGCGGTGGTGGCTGCGGCGGGGGCGTAGAGGTGCGGCGGCGCGAAGGTTCGCGCTCCCGTGAGGGAGAACGCGACGCCTCCGACCGCGCGTCGGCCGCTCGCCTTTCCGCGATGCCAGCACGCCGCCGGCGATCCTGCTGCTGCCGCTCGTGACGCTGCTGCTGGGCCTGGTTTCCCCTGAAACAGCGGCGCTTGTACTCGGGGCAACCCTTGTACTTCGCGCCGTGGTTGTCGCCTTGGCAGTTGGAGCAGTTACGCTCCTCCGCCGGGGGGTTTAGGCCCCGCGGGCACTGCGCGGCGTCGTGGGCGTCCCCACAGTTTCTGCAGCGCGTGCGGCGCTTACAGTTCCGTGCCACGTGCCCGAAATCCAGGCAATTGTGGCACTGCGTGGGCCCGCGCGGTGGCCGATACACCTCCACGCGGACGCGGAGCCCACGAATGGAGGTTACCTCTCGGAGCTCCCGGTGGCGCTCCGAATCCCTCAGGGTGGCGATGACCAGGGGAAGTGGTCTTCCCCGTCGTCCCGGCCGCTGGCTGCAAATTCGCTCCAGTTTCCTCACCTGAAACCCGACAAGTTCCAGATTATCATGGAGCGCCTGAAAGGAGAGCTCCAGCGGTATGCCCCGCAAAACATACCGCAGGAGCTTTTCATTTCCTGTGGAGTACGTGTGGTACTCCACAGACTTCTCTTCCAGGGCAGCGAGCACATCCCGGTGCGCCTCGAGGGTCTCGCATTGAACCTTGACGGCGTCGCCGGCCACTTCTGCGGTGACCGCGGCGTCGCCGCCGGCCGCGTGCAAGGCCTCAAGGAGACCGAAGATGTCCGCAACCCCGTAGAGAAAGATGGGGGGTGGGCGGCGTCGGCGGGAGACGAGGGTGAACCCGTCCTCCTCCTCCTCTTCTGCTGCTGCTGCTGCGCCGGGTGCGGCGTCAGGCGTCGTGTTGGCCGCGGTGGCGTCCGGCGGCGTGGTCCCGGCGGCGGCGTCCGCTGCGTCGGGCGCCGCGTCTGGAAGCGGCGATGCGTCGGCGGGCGGCGCGGCGGCCGACGTGGAGGGCCCTGCGCCCTCAGCTCCTCTCAGCGGTCTCCTCCTGTTGGCAGGAGTCCTTTTAACGCAAATGCGTTCCGTAGATGAGGATCCGCCGCTTCGTTTGACGGATCCTCGCTCCGTCGTTCGCCCGCCGGTCCTTCCACGCGCACCATTTCCACCCGCAGTAGGGGTGGCGAACGGTGTCGATGCGGCCGAGCCCGCCGGCGACGACATGTCGCTTTATAAAAGCTCTAAGAGCTTTTATAACAGTAGCCCTAAAAAGGGCTGTTGTAATCTAGTGCGCCCTTAGAAGGGCGAAGCTAGGCTTATTGCTCTTTCTCTCTAGCCCTTAGAAGGGCTGTTCAGTCCCTCGGCGGCAGAAACTCCCTCGGCGGGCGGAGCGCTCTTCGGGTGCGTCCGCTCTCCTCGGCGTCCGGCGGCCGTCTCTCCTGACTGAAACCGAAACTCGGCGAACGCTTCTCCCGCGTTTTTATAACCTCTGTACTCCTTCCCTTCGAAACGCCGTTGCGCGCCTCTCACGCTATTCGCCGCTCGTTTCGCTCGCTGCGCCGTCATTGGCCGTCGGGCCCCCACCGTTCGCCGCCCTCGGCCCTCGGAAACGGCCGGTACAAGACCTCGATCGCGCCTAGAGCGCGGCGTATTGCACTTAGCGGCCACACGGAACTGTGCTGCAGAGCAATCCTCGCGGCGTATTGAGCGAGTAGCTGTCGTGCAGTGAGGACCTGCGTTCGTTTCTTCCGTCACTTCGCCTCTCATCATGACCGGACGCGGCAAAGGTGGCAAGGGTTTGGGCAAAGGAGGAGCCAAGCGCCACAGGATGGTTCTTCGGGACAACATCCAGGGCATCACCAAGCCAGCTATTCGTCGTTTGGCTCGCCGGGGAGGTGTGAAACGTATCTTCGGTCTCATTTACGAAGAGACCCGCGGTGTGCTCAAGGTCTTCCTCGAGAACGTGATCCGCGACGCCGTCACCTACACCGAACACGCCAAGCGCAAGACTGTCACCGCCATGGACGTCGTCTACGCCCTGAAGCGCCAGGGACGTACATTGTACGGTTTCGGCGGCTAAGCTGTTTGTAGTCGCTCAACTGAATACATTTCTTGTTGTTGTCGACGGCACAGCTACAACGGCCGTTTTAAGGGCCACCCAAAATATCCCTGAAAGAGCAAAGATGTAATTAATCTCTCTCTCTTTAGTTTTTTTTAATAATAAATGTGACGTGTAGTGAAGTACGTTCCCATTCCTGAAATTATAAAAAATGCCCGACCTCAATTACCGTTGTGTTCGAAATCTGTAACTGGTCTCCATATTTAAAACGTTAAATAAAAGAATTAGTGTCGTCCTACATATGTGAGTAACTTCATTTACTCGAGATTACTTTTGAGTAACTGATAACGATCAATGAAGTGACAGGTGTTCATTGTTGATTTTCCTGCGAAATTTGAAGTCCTTGCCTCGCTTCGTAATATGAGTAACTGATAACGATTAATGAAGTGACAGGTATTCATTGTTGATTTTCCTGGGAAATTTGAAGTAGCTACTCCCGTCCGAGCACTTCATTGAAGTGAAGTGTGGTTTTAAAGGAGTAATTGATAAAGATAAATGAAGTAATTATGTAGAGCGACACATATTCATTGTTAATTTTTCTGCGCAATTTGTATTCCTTGCCACGTTTCGTAATAATGAACTACTCCCTCCCGAGCTCTAACGTTACAAGTATTGATTTATTCACCTCACGCAAGAGCTTAGTAAGCATTGCATATTATTAAATTTTGTAAACACGACACTGAATTAACACTATACAGGTATTCGTTTATTAAAGGGTGAAGAAAACAAAACAGCTCGATGATTTGCTCTTTTCAAAAAATATTGTTGGCCCTGAAAAGGGCCGTTCATGCGCAAACATGGCGCAGAAAAAAATTTCTTCAGCACATTTACGCCTTCTTTTCGGTCTTCTTGGGCAGGAGAACAGCCTGGATGTTAGGCAGCACACCGCCCTGTGCGATGGTCACGCCCGACAAGAGTTTGTTCAACTCTTCGTCGTTACGGATGGCCAACTGCAAGTGACGCGGGATGCTACGCGTCTTCTTGTTGTCGCAGGCGGCGTTGCCGGCCAACTCCAACACTTCGGTGGCGAGATATTCCATGACGGCCGCCAAGTAGACGGGCGCGCCGGCTCCTACGCGCTCAGCGTAGTTGCCCTTGCGCAGAAGACGGTGGATACGACCCACAGGGAACTGAAGCCCGGCTCGGCTGGAGCGAGACTTGGACTTGCCCTTCACCTTACCGCCCTTGCCGCGACCGGTCATGTCGATTTCAGAGAGAGGACGAAAACACAGGGTACTTCTCTACAGCAGACAGACAGACAGATACTCATGGGATATAATGTGAATGCCTGCCCGGATTTCTCTGGGCTCTTCATTCAGTTTTTAATATTGGCTGGTAAATGTTCTTTGTATGTCGACTGACCTTCCCCCATACGAGGATGGGGATTGGGGTTTTGGGGGTGGGTGTTCTGACGGGTTCTTTTGTTTGGGGTAGATGGGTTGTTTTATTTGAGGTTATTGGTAGAGCTGGAAGACGGGTTGGTTTGTTGAGTTGGGGATGGGTTTAATAGGTCGGTATTTGGTGATGATGTGTGATGGTGTTATGGCTTTATTACGGGGTAGTTGGGGGATTTACTATTGTTCTATTGTCTTGGTTATTGGTAGAGTGGATTATAGTCTTGTGGTGCTTTGGTCGTTGTCGGCGTCAGTCACAGTGCTGCTGGGTAGATGCTTTAGTTTGTGAGGTTAGGTAGGTGGTGGTGGGAGTTGGAGGATCTCGAGTGGGTGTTTTTTGAGTCTTTTCCTGGGTGGGGAGGTGTTTTATTTGGGATGGGGTGATTCCGTCGGGGCCTGGCGCTTTGGTGATGCTGATGGTTTTGGCGATTTGAAGAATTTCGTGACTGGAAGTGGTGTAGGGGTGTTGGGTATTTAGTGGTGGGTGTGGGGTTTTTAGGTACTTTAGAAGAACTTTGTCTGGAATGGGGAGGTTTTGGGGTTCGAAGTGCACGGCCAGGGATTGGGCTAGGGTGTTGGTTATGGTTTGGGGGTCAAATATAAGGTTGTTGGTTTGGGTGAGGAGTGGTGATATCTTGGTAGGAGTTGCTCTGACAGTGCGGGCTATTTTATGTAGTTGGTTGGGGCTGCCTTTGTCGTCTATTACGTCGTTTAGTGTTTGTTGTTCGTGGCGTAGGAGTAAGTTATGTACTAGTCTTTGTAGTTGTTTGAGTCTACGTTTGTCTTCGTCACGTCTGTCTTTGTAGTATCGTCTTTGGGTCTGTCTTTTAAGGCGTATTGCTGAGAGAATTTCGTTTGGGAGGGTGGGGTGGACTTGGGTTCTTGTGGTGGTTTTTTGAAAGGCGTTCTTAATTTGATTAACTAGGTGGGTTATTGATTTATCTATTTAGGGGATGGAAGGTATTGATGGGGGGGAATGGATCTTTTTGGACAAAATGTGATTGTAGGATTTCCAATTAGTTTGGAGTATGGGTGGTGGTTGAGGGAGTTTGAATGGCGTGATAGAGGTTGCAAATACTATGGGTAGGTGATCTGATAGGTTTATTAAGTCTAGTTTGGGGGTGGGGGTGGAGATGTTGAGGTTAACGGAGTGGAGGATAATGTCGAGTATGTCGTTAGGTTGGTCGTTTATAAGGTGGGTGGGTTCCGCAGGGCTTTTGATTAAGATGGATGGGTTAGAAGATAGTAGGTATTCCAGTTTTCGTCCTTTGCTGTTGTTAGTCTTGCAGCCCCATTGTTGGGATTTTGCATTTAGGTCACCTGTTAGAATAAAGGGGTGGGGGAGATTTAGCAGAATGGAGAAGTCGGAGTCAATGATGGGAGATGTCGGTTTGTTGTATGCGGATATTATAATTATGGGGGTGGTTGGGGTACCTAGAATGACTGCAGAGCATTCGAGGGATGTGGTATTTGGGACTTGGAATTGGGCGTGGGGGATATTTTTTCGGATTAGGATGGCCGTGCCTCCGTAGGCAGAGGGGCGATCGTTACGGTATGTGTGATAGTTCGGGATAGTGAAAGATAGGTTTGGTTTTAGGAAAGTTTCTTGGAGGCACAGGACCCCGACGGAGTGGTCTTTAAGGAATTGGGTTATTAGGGGTTTTTTGTTGTGGAGACCGCCGCGTGCATTCCAGGAAGAAATGGTGAGGAATCTGGGGTAGGGAGCCATTAGTTGAAGATCTCAACAAGCTTAATGCCGGCAAGGATTAGTTTTGTGAGGGTGTCCTCTGGGCCTTTGAATATTGTTAGGATGGATTTTAGGGATTGGAGGAGATGGGGTAAATTACAAGATTTTACTAGGGTTAGGAGTTCCTTGATATCAGACATAGATGAAGTGGGGTTGTTCTGTTGTTGGGGAGAGTCAGGGTTGAGGGTGGCAGCATAAGAGTTGGATTGGGTTCTGAGTTGGGGAAAGTTCTGGTTGTTAAGTTCAGGGGGGAGGAGGGGGATTTGAGGATCGGTTGATTTGTTGGGCTCTGGCTTGCTTAGCTTGGAGGAGGTAGGGGCAGTTTTGGTCATAAGCAGGGTGGTTTCCATTGCAGTTGTGGCACTTGTACTGAGGTTGTTGGCTTAGGGATTGGGGGCAAGATTCAGTGGGGTGGGGGAGGGCACAGAGAGCACAGATGGTTTTTCTCTGGCAGTAGGATTTTGTGTGGAAGAGTTTTAGACAGTTTCTGCACTGGGGGACGTGGTCAGTTTTCTTGTGGGGTTCTACCTTTATACTGTAATGTCCGATGTACCTAAGTCTTTGTTTCGTCTCAGTCATGTCTTTTTTGGGGATTTCCACGGTGTATAGTCCCATGGGTCTCAGTTGTCCGTCCTCGCGTCGTTGCATTTCTGTAATGTGGTAAACTGTCAGTCCCAGTTCGGTCATGTAGTCTCGGATGGTTTCAGTCGGGAATTGAGGGGGGAGTCCTTTAATGACGAGTTTGTCTCGTGTGCCCTCGGTCGCTCTGTTGTATGCGTATGATAGGTCAGGGAAGTACAGTGATTTTAAGGATTGGTCAGTCTTGATGGCTTGGAGTCTGTTGCAAATTTGGGAGTGGGCCTGGACAGTCTTGGGTGTGATTATTAATTCAGTGCTTGAGCACTTTGCAGTCATCTGGTGGTTGCTGTGTCTTATCAGGTCATTGGTCAGTTCAGTCGGGCTGTACAGAGAGCTGAGGTCGATCCTAATTAGTCCTATCCTTGGTTTTGGGGTGGCGGGGGTACTGGTTTGTGGTGGAGGTTGTTGTCCTTGAGAGTTAGATGGGGTGGATTTTGGTTTTGTGAGGTGGACGGTGCAGGTGGTCATCAATAGCTAAGGTGAAAGAGTTGTGAAGGGGGAGGTCTGGTGGGCGGGTAGGGGGGGTTGGCCGGACAGTCTTTTTGGGGAACAAGAATTGTCCTCCAGCTTGGTCGTTGGTGGGGTCAGAGGATTGGCCTGGTATGGGGGAGGAAGAGCGGTCGCGTTTAGAGCGGGCAGTCGGGTCGCTGTTGGTCGGCATTATACCTTCCATGGTGGATTCCTCCATCTGGAGGCGCGGCCGCAGCCGCTCCTCCCTGGTGTTGTCGTGGAGTTCTTCGACGGCCTTCTTTATCAGCTCCGAGGGGTGATGATTCGTCCTATTGGCCTTTCTTCTAATCCCGGTGAGTCTTAGCAGCAGGGGGCGATGTTTCCCTGCAGGCGCAGGTTTCGGCCTTGCCTTGCTGCGCACGGTGATGCTGGTATTGGTGCGGTGACGCCTCGCTCCTTCCGCAGGCTACCCAAAAGCTTGGTATCGTGAGCGGTTTCCCGACTCCTGGCCGATACCCAGCCCTAAGCTACAGATTTTGCTCTGGCCACTGGCTACACTTTTGCTCTCTGAGTGGACGTCTGCTCTCGAGCAGTTTCCACTCGCTTGTGGCGCGTCGCGGTGCCCCGGCCTATATTTAATAGTTCGGTTCCCCTTCCGCAGGGCGCGCCGTGATCGCCGTTATTCGGCGCGCACCGCCAGTGACCGCTCTCATTGGGCGGCCCTTTCCGCCGCGCGCCCGGGCGCCGAGGAAGAGGTACCGAGGTCATAAATAGGACCACCTCTGCTTTCAGCTTTTTTCTCACCATTCTCTCTCCCGGAGCGGAGCAGAACACACCTCGGAGCTCCAGCAGGAAGAAGCCGTCGCCTGTCTTCGCTGCCCCGGACCGGGGCCGCCGCCGCAGATCGCCGCCGCCTGCAAGATCTTCCAGCCTTCATCGGAAATTTTCTAAATCCGAAAATTCGTTTTCGGACTTAGTAAAATTTTCACCAGTCCCTTACGGGACTTTGAAAATTTTTCACAAGTTCCCGCGTGCGGGACTTGTAGAAATTTTTACACACCAGCCCTTTTAAGGGCTAAAGAGCATCAAAATCAGTCCTAAGGACTAACTTCTGCTCTCTTTAGAGCAGCTACTTCTTTCAGAAGGGCAAAATCTCTTTCGTTTCTTCTCTTCCACAGATGGAGAACGGAAAGGACGCCCCGCACGGTCGGCCCCGGACGCTTTCGGATCGGAGCGCGTTGGTCTTCTCGACCTCGCGCGCTCCGAAGGCCTCGCTGCGCTCCGAGCCGCCACCACCACCGCAGAAGCAGCCGCCGCTCTAGCCGCCGCCGCCTCAGCTGACAACGCGCCCTCCGGCGCCGACCACCAGCAGGATTTCCCTGCAATTGACACAGCCCTTTTAAGGGCTAAAAAGAGCAAAAATGCGAAGAGCAAGGCCACGCGAATTGCTAACGCACTCAAGGCCCTCATGGCGGCCGATGAGGACGGATGCTTAGCCGCGGTCTCGACCGATTTGGTCACGCTTTTCGCAAGTAGCCTCACGCCGGCTGAACAGACGCAGTTCAGCAAGGCAGCCGCCAAGAACGGGCTCACGGAGTTTTACTCCCGCCCGTCCACCGCCTCTGCAGACAACGCCTCCACCGACGCCGCCTCCGCCTCCGCCTCCGCCGATGCCGATGCCGCTGCTGGCAAAAGCAAAAAGCGCCGCCTCTCTGGCGATGCGCCGACCGCTGACGCCGCCCCACGCCTGCCGCCCGGCAGTTTTCTTGCCCTGCCTGAGGCCGAGGCCATGCAGGTTGATACGGCCGCTGAGAAGTGCGCTGCAGACGCCGCCGACGCGTCCCCGTTAGCCGGAAACGGCGAAGCGGAGGCCCGCGCCGCGGTATGCGCGCCACTCAGTGGTACGCTCGGGATGAGCGCTGCAAACGCCGCGGACGAGGCCCCGCTAGCCGATTTCGGCGAAGCGGAGACCCTCGCCGCCGCATGCGCGCCACCCGTCTCCGCTGCCACCCTCGCCGCAGCGCGGGGGCGAATCTCCCGCCGCCCCCGCCACCACCACCGCCACTACTCTGCCCACTCCCACACCCTCACCCACGCCGGCCTCAATGCCCGGTTCCTCTTCCTCTGAGCCTAGGAAGGCATCGAAGCGCGTTCCGCCGATTATGGTCGCGAGCGCCGCGGTGCCCTCTGAAGGCGGCTTTCGCCGCAGGTTCGAGGCAGTGACCAGTGGCTGCGAGAACCCGGTCACGGGGAAGCACTGTGGGGATTTTTTCTCCTTACAGGCCCGAAGCGCTGCGGACCACGTGAAGGTTGCGGCGAACCTGAAGCGAGGCAAGGCAGCCCACTTCACCCACGCACGGAAGGAGGAGCGCGGCCTCAAGCTCTACGTGAGCGGCCCGCCTCCCCAAGTGTCGGCGGATGAAGGGGCGGACGACATCGTCGAGCAATGCCCGGGGACACCTAGGCCCGCCGTCCACCAATTGAAGAGACGCCGCAACGGGAAGCTCGTGCCACTCGGCGCGTACTTCGTGAACCTGGCGCCCGGCGACGACGGTAAGTGGCTCTTCGCCTTAAAAGCGATCTGCCGCTGCGTCGCTCGCAAAGAGGTCGCTAGGCGAACGGAGACCGCGCCGTTCTGCAAACGGTGCTGCCGCTGGGGGCACACCCGCACCTACTGCCAGGTCAGCCCACGCTGCATTCATTGCGGCGAAGGCCACCTGACAAAGGACTGTGGAAACACCCGCAAACCAGCCGTGTGCTGCAACTGCGGCGGAAATTACTCCGCCAACTACGGTGGCTGCAAGGCCCACAAGGCCTTGTCAGCTAAGAACAAAAATGTAAAGTCGGAGCAGAACCAAAATGTATTGCCGAAACACACAAATACACAGCCTGCTCGCAAGGTAGATAAGAGCACTACCTTTGCGAGCCTCGTGCACTCAGCAAAACACCCTGCCCAAGCGGCACGCGAGCAAAGGGCGGCGGCGCACTCCAATGTCCGCAAAGGCATTCAGGAGAGGGCCGCCCGCCCCGACGCCGCAGAGCCCAAGGGGCCAAAACACAACACGCCTGCTGCTACCTCTGAGGCAGAGCAACTCCGAAAGGAGGTTGCTGATCTCAAGCAACAGGTCTCGCATCTCACCACACTTTTAACCACTTTCTGCGCTCAAGTGACAGCCCACAATGGCTGAACACCGAAGGCAGGGAAACACCAGAACCCGCCCTCTCGCGGTAGCCGCCTGGAACGTCAACGGCCGTTCCGGTCACACGGACCCGGGGGATAGGCGCATCATCGAGCTCTTCTGCAGTAAACATCATATTGATGTACTTTTATTGCAGGAAACTAAGCTCGTGAACGCCGACGACCTGGAGCTAAATGACATGGCCATCTACCGCACTGACCGCGTTGCTCGTCATCGCGGTGGCGGCGTAGCTGTTGCCGTACGTCGTTCGATACCACATCGCCCGGCAGCTTTACCTCGCTTAGCGAGGCTTGAAGCGGCAGCGATCGTGGCAGAGACGACGGAAGGCGAAGTTGCACTGGTGTCAGCATACCTTGGACCAAATCGCCCTCTCATTGATGACGATTTTGACACTCTGTTCTCCTTAGCACCTCGCACGGTCCTGGCGGGCGACCTGAACGCCAAGTGCGAGGAATGGGGATGCAACACCACTAACAGCAACGGGTACTCGTAAGTTTTCTGCTGTCACACAACACTGTGACACTCATCCCGCCCTCCACACCAACCCGCTTTCCCTCTGACCCTCGTATGCGGCCCGAAATTCTTGATGTGGCACTCACTTCAGGAAACATTCGAGTCACAACGCCCAAACCCATTCCCTTTTCCCTTTCCGACCATATTCCCATAACCTTTGCAGTTGGCTGCATCCGCTCCTTCTGCGCCCCACGGCAGTGGGTTCCCCAACCAACCGACTGGGATGAGTTTCGCAAACACCTCACCACACTACACTCACAAGTACAAGTTTCGTCATCAACGGATTCGCCAGAATCAATAGATGCAAGCTTGCACACTCTCACCAAACACATACCAACAGCCCACAGAAAGGCGACGCCGGTTTTCTGGCGCCCGCCCGAAGAGGGTTCAAATACACTTCCTCCAGATGTCGAAGAGCTTCTGCGTGAAAAACGCAAAGCTAGACGACTATGGCAGCAGTTTAGGTGCCCTGCGCTTAGAACACAGCTGCGGGAATGCGAAAAACGCCTGAAGGCGGCGCTCGCAAACCATCACGCGGCCGAGTGGGAAAAACGCATGAGAGAGATCGGTTCTGATCACTCCCGTAGCGGTCTTTTCAAACTCCAAAAGGCGCTCAGGTCGGTGCCTAAAACTGCAACTGCCATACGTGGTTACGACAACGCGGAGGGTAAACAAACTTACCTCTTCTCTGATCAAGCGAAGGCGGAATTCTTCGCCGACATGCTTGAAGAGAGGTTTGTTAACAATACACAGGTGAAAGAGGAAGAGGAGACGGAGGACAACGCCGAAACACACACTGCACAGTCAAAGAAGTTTCGACTACAATCACATGCTTGCGTAGTCGCAAGGCGCCGGGCCCTGACCAGTTAGGCCCTCCCGTTCTTAAGGAGGCCTTGCCGGTCATAAGCACGGAGCTTACGCGTATCTACAATAGCTGCATCACACAGCGGTATTTTCCGGAAAGCTGGAAATTTGCTAGTATTTCCATGCTTCCGAAACCCGGAAAGGATCTAACGATCGCGGCGAGCCACATGCTAATCAGCCTTCTCCCGATAATGGGATAAGTGTTCGAAAGGCTTCTCCTCGCGCGAATTCTACCAACTGTTCTCTCGCGTAACCTAATTCGAGACGAACAGTTCGCATTCCGACCGGGCCACTCCGCTTCATTACAAGCACTTTGTATGGCTCAGCAGATCTCCGCTGATCTAATACTTACGCAGGATGTACCTGTCATTTATCTCGACATGGTGCAAGCCTTCGATAAAGACACAACACTCATAGCCAAACTTCGGCGCGTCCTCCCACAAGATATTACGGAAATCGTTAAATCTTTCCTCACAAACCGCACATTCGTAGTAAGTGTGGGTAAGGCGAGATCCTCTAGGTGGAGGATTGCGGCTGGGGTCCCCCAGGGCTCCGTCCTCTCTCCGCTGCTGTTCTCGCTCTATGTCAATGACATACCGCGAATACGGCTTTTTCTCTACGCTGATGACATAGCCGTCTTAGCTAGAGGAATGAACCTCGACCACAAACTAAAAATACTCCAAAAACAAATGAACTTGACGCTGAAGTGGGCGGAAGAAAACCATCTCACTTACTCAGCGGAAAAGTCGCAAGCCATCTGTTATTCTCGCCGCAAACAAAAATACACAAAACGCTACACGCCACCAAAACAAATCACACTAGGTACTCAAAAGCTGAAGTGGGCGCCTAAGGCAACTTACTTAGGCGTCCTTTTTGACAGAAGAATGCGCTGGCACTTACACGTCAGACGCATTCGGTCAAAACTTCAACATAGAGTACGACTTTTACATCCTCTTTTGAGGGAACCTTCACTCCCCTTGGACCTCCGCCTGGCACTCTACAAAACGTGTTGCCGGCCAGTAGCCACTTATGCCGCGGCGACATGATGGACTACGGGAAAGGAGTACAAGGATACACTTGAGCTAGTTCAGAACAGAGTTCTGAAGCTCATAGCACGCCCTCCGTTTCGGAAGCGGATGAAAGTTCTCAGGGAGGAACTCGGTATCGAGTCCTTCACTCAATGCCTGAGACGGCTTTCTTTAAACGAAGCCTATCAGGCCTTTCAATCCAGCGAAGCACCGGCGACGCTTAAACAATTATCACGACATGTCCTCACAATAGGACGCAGAAGACAAGCTCTCCCCTCAGACATATTGAGGGCGAAGAACGAACACAACTAAAATAAGACAAAGTCACGACAGTGGCTAAACACCTCAGCCTAAATGGCTTTTGACTAAGGTCCGTCGCGAACCTACACCATCCACTCACACATAGCAGTAAAACGCTCCTGCGTGAGAACTGCAACACAGACCACACACTGACCTTCGGCTTCGCCGAAAAAGAAATTCAGCGCCCATTCGCACGTCGTGTGAGTTATCGAACGCACCTCTGTAGTCGACATGCCGCCCAAGACTAGCGGAAAGGCCGCCAAGAAGGCCGGTAAGGCCCAGAAGAACATCTCCAAGGGAGACAAGAAGAAGAAGCGCAAGAGGAAGGAAAGCTACGCCATCTACATCTACAAGGTGCTGAAGCAGGTCCATCCTGACACCGGCATCTCCAGCAAGGCGATGAGCATCATGAACAGCTTTGTCAATGACATTTTCGAGCGCATCGCCGCCGAGGCTTCCCGCCTGGCGCACTACAACAAGCGCTCCACCATCACCTCGCGGGAGATCCAGACGGCAGTGCGTCTTCTTCTGCCCGGCGAGTTGGCAAAGCACGCCGTCAGCGAAGGCACTAAGGCTGTCACCAAGTACACCAGCTCCAAGTAAGCTTGCTGTTATTGCAGCTCGCTTTACTTGCGCAGCGTTGGTGCTTGTGTAATCAGCAAACGGCCCTTTTCAGGGCCAACAACATTCGTCATGAAAGAGCAAATGGTGATAAGCCTCAGACACAACCATTCTGATAAAAATCATAATCAATAAATCGAGAACCCAACCCCGCTTCTATTGTTTCCTAGAGTTCGGTGCGGGACCGATTTTTTTTAATGGAAAGCATGACGCGTGTTAATAAAAAAAGAAGAATGTCATGTTCCGTTACGATTATTATTATTATTTATTCCTAACATAGTGCATTAATGAATTATTTTGCCCCAGACGATGAAATGAAGGCTCCCTCTTGCGTCCGTGCTATTACATCTAGCGAGGACAATATTCATCTCATTATTTTTGTAAATAAAACAGACGTGTAGTGGTGATGCAGTATATATGGATTATTCAAGAGTGGCGCAATGAATTTAACAACAACAATAATAATAACAATAATAATAAAAACCAAAATATCGACGAGATTCCAAGTACGGTCGTGCATGATGCCGGAAGGCCGCTGATGTTTCATACGAAAAAAAAAGAATACGTCGTTCTAGGCGTTTCAGTGATATTTTACCGTGTCGAGAGGATGTCAAGATCGTCTTACACTCGCGGAAAATTGGCAGCACTGATCGGTTGCCATGATGGTCTGTAGCAAAGGGCCCAGAGAGCGCGATTTTGGCGTAGAGTTTGTACAGGAAGAGAATACGTTCTAGGCGTTTCAGTGATATTTTATTGTGTCGAGGGGATGACAAGATCGTCTTACACTCGCGGAAAATTGGCAGTACTGTACGGTCGCCATGATGGATTGTAGCAAAGGCCCAGAGAGCGCGATTTTGGCGTAGAGCTTGTACAGGGAAAACGTTTTGTTTTTATTCAAATTTTGGTGGGCCGAACTCGGCGATTCTGCAGTGCCGAGACGACCCGCGGAGAGGTGGCAGTAAACCGCTCATGCCCTCTCCATTTTCCAAAAATCAGATTAATATACTGAAGCCCCCGATGGGGACTGAATCAGATATTAAGCTGATAAGAACAGATCAGTTGTTTCATCCATATTGGCGAAACTTGTCATCATTTCTGTTCCAGGGAAACAGAGGAATAAGGGAGGGGGGAGTAACATACACACAACACTCACACATGCATACATTGCGTGCTCAGCTTAATGCTTCATTGCACTTGTGTGTCCGGAGAAGCCGGAGCACCTGTGTCCGTCTGTCGTGTCGGTAGGTCAGTCGGAGAGGCATGAATGTGGTCAGAGTAAATGTCGTGGGAAGATCTTATAGTGGCACTAATTAGCATCTTCCTGAGATGGTCTAAGTAGTCCCCGTGGACCAGTTCCTTGAGGGGGGCGTCGTTCTTGGGGTCCCAGGCGCCACGAGCGCCGATGACAATCGGGACCACCTGGGCAGATGTTATGCCATTGACTGCGAGGGCAGCGGACACCAGAGGGGCGTACCGGTCGCATTTCTTTTTCCTGGATTTCTCCAGCGAGTTTGCCCCTCCCTCAAACGGAATGGCCACGTCCAAGATGCGGACACACCGTTTACGGCTGTCCGTGAGGACTAGGTCAGGACGAAGACGATTGACCAGAAACTCCGTATCCTCGCCTACTACCAGCCACCCAGCAGCGGTGGCGGCAGATTTGAGGAGGCTAACGATCTGGTTGTGCCGCTCGCGAATTTTAACCTTATTGCGGTCACAATGGTTAAGAACATGAGCCTGGGATTCAGGCCAAGGCACTTTGGACGTCCTGTTGACGCAACCAAAGCGACAGAGACCCTCTCCACCGGCGTCCCAAGGCCGACCAGCACGAAGGCCACCGAGGAGGTTCAACCGGGCTCTAAAGACCCAGTAAAAGTCCGAGTGCCGTAGGTGGAAACCGGTACGGGGAAATGACCGGACCTATGGCCACTCAAGGAAAGGTCGTGAGCAGCGCGTCCCTGGTCAGCTTGCCCCTTCCACTGCTTCAGGCGCGAGTCCTGTTGCAGCTTCCGGAGCTTGCGCTGGACCAAATGACGGTGACGCGGCTCGATGACAAGAGAAGATTCATCAGCAACAAGTTTGGGGAGAAGGGAGGCCTCTTTCGGCTCCAGGATCCAGTTAATTCTGAGTTGAATGGATGCCTGACGATCAAAAGTCCATAAATTTTTACCGCCAGAGGAGCGAACCTAGGCGATGCCGTTGAAGAATTCCTCGATGACAGAGGGTTCAACGGCACGTCGAGGAATCCGGACACTAACCGTGTGGCGGAGGTCAGCCGCTGCTAACTCCCTGACCACTTGGTCGCGTGAGGTGAGGAGTTTAAAAGCGCCTTCAACCTGGGCGAAGAGGGCCTCCTTCTGGAACTCCGGCAGACCAGCGCCACCACCTGAACGGGGGGAGTAGAGAAAGGAGGTAGAAGCTCGGTCCGGTAGGCTGAGAAGTTCTTTGGCCGTGTTTCTGAACCATTTATCCTGATTCGCAGCGTCAGAATGGGAGATCTTTCGCATGCGAAACTGGAATGGTAGATGTGGGACAAGGTATGCCATAATGGCATCCACTTTTTGCCAGGGTGCAAGGTGGGAGTCCCTAACTTTCTCGATAAGCTTAGCGACTTGTTCGATCTTGTCGCTGGAATTAATTACGGCGTAACCTACCGGTTTCCCGAGGAAACGAGAGTAATCGAACTGGGCCATGGTTCGAATGGGGGAGGAGTCGATATTAACATTGACAGGTGTCAATAAGCCCGGCAGTGATGTTGAGGAAATCACTTTTGGCCGGGTTGGCCCTGACACCAATGGCAAGAGAGAGATTAGAGATCTTATTAAGCATTATTTGAATGGTCTCGGGCGAAGAGGCCGCAAGCCAAATATCATCAGCATACGCACCGCCTTTGACCTGAAGATCAGAAAGGTCTAGGGCGGCGCGTAGGATGGGGTCGATTGTCAAGTTAAAAAGAGAGGGGCTGAGGGGGCACCCTTGCCTGACTCCTTGAGTAAGTGAAATAGGGTCAGAGAGACCCGACTGTCACCAGCGTAGTGGTGCAGTCTGAATAGAGGTCCCTTACGATCTCCAAGAAGATGGGACCGGCACCTGAGGCCTCAATGGAAGAAAACAGGGCATCATAAGAAATGGAGGTGTAGTGGGCTGTGAAGCAGCTAACGGTGGAGAATGAAGGGAGGGGGCTAAAGAAGCTTGGGTAGACTGCGAAGAAGTGGATTGGCGTGAAACCTGGGGGGATACAGGGGGGCTGAGAATGGGTAGAAGTCGGAGAAGATGTAGAGGGCTGAGAGGCATCAGCAGCAGTGTCTGGGGAAGGGGGAGGGTGCGCCTTGGATTTCAAGGCGTTCAGGTCCCTCCAGGTGTTTTGAGCTCCCCTTTGAGTAGCCCGTGGGAGAGCGATAGGGGGAGGAACTTTACATTGAGAGTAGTGCTGCCTTTCGTGTTGACCACGTTGGGCAGCAGATGCGAAAGTGTGGCCGCACCCATCGGTTCGGCAGATGAATATGGGGTCAAAGGGTGATTCAGGGGGGAGGGAGAGAGATTGGGCCAAGCGACAAGATTTGATATGGATGTACCATTTATTGAAGGGGGCATGGCATGCTGCACATTTTTTGTTACTTCCGAAATCTGGGGGTAGCATTGTTTAACATGTCTTTTGAGATTCTGGAGCCTGGTAGGCCATTTTGCAGAGCTGCTGATTGGGCGTGAAGGGGCGGGGCAGACAGGGCATCGAGTGCCAGAAGCGGCGGGAACACAAAAGGAGACTGAGTTGTTAAAAAGAAGGGGTTGAAGATTGGGAAGAAATGGGTTAGAAGATTGGGGTGGTAGAGGGGGAGAAGAAGGAACCATTGAGGAGAGGTTATTAATCGGGCTCAGCTGAGCTCCGGTAGATAACTGCAAGGGGGAAAGAGCAGGGGTAGAAGAGATAGTCTGAGAGGGTGGAGCACTGGGCGTGGGGGGGGGCGATCGGACGAAAGCCGCACGAGGGTAGAAGAGAGAATTGGCTGAGGGGGAGCAGCGGGGGGAGAGAGGTTAGAGGAAGAGAAATGAGGGGGGTCGCCTCCGGAGGAAGAAGAAGAAATGGGAGAGATAGGAAGATCGGAAGAGTGAACAGAAGAGCCATCATCAGTTTGGGAAGAGGCATCCCTAACGCTGGCGGCCGAATGAGAGGAAGTGAGAGAGGGGGGTGAAGAACTGGAGGTCCTGGAAGAAGTATCCGCATCTGGGGATTTTGGCGGAACAATTGACAGCGCTTTGGTGATCAAAGCTTGGGGTCTAAATAGAGATTTGTCTAACTTGGAAGTGAGGTCACTATGTCGATCACCCTGGCCAGGAGGGGTAGACAAAGGAGAGATAGGCTTGTTCAAATTGAGGTAGGCAGAGGGGGAGCCGCGCTCCCTAGAGTGGGGAGACGGTGGAAGAGAACGAGATCTCCTCGGCCGTGAGGCGGCTACCTCCGAAATGGAGCGCAAGGCGGGAATGGGGGAAGGATATACCCTATTCCTAGTGTGCGTCATGTTAAGGCTAAATAAGACTTAAAAAGTAAAAACTAAACTATTATAACTAAGTGTCTAAGGGAGATACTACAAAGAAAAAATGTAAAGTGAGGCTACTGCTGAAAGAGACAACCAAACAGACAAAAAAACAATCAAACAATAAAAAAAAACTGTCCAGAAAATAGTCTAATAAACACGGTCTAAAAAAGAAAACGGTCTAAAGGAACAACGGCAACGGCGGTGCAACAGCGGCAAGCGGGAGGGATAACACTAAGAATAAGAGATTATCTTACAGCTAAACCTTAGGTCCGTGACATGGAAGAATTACAAGAGGGGAAGGAACGAGTGTTCTTCATGAATGTGTTCTTCATGTTCTTCGTGATCTTCATGTCTAATAGGGCCAAGACTGATATACATAAGAAAAACTTCGAGGAAGCCAAGGGAATATCCTCAAACAATCGTAATTAAATTTAAAAAACAACAAAACAATCTAAAAAGTAATCTAACAAAAGTAATCTAAAAAGGAAAGAAAACTAGAGACAACTGTATACATTTAACAACATATACATAATTTAAAAAAAAACAAGAGAGTAATCTAAAAAGGAAAGAAAACTAGAGACAACTATATACAATCAAGGGAGATGGATGGGCAAGAAGGGGGACCAGGGTGTCTAACAGAGGAGTGAGCTGAAAGAAAGAGGCAGACAGGCAGGGTGTTACCTTAAAGGTGGGGTGGAAGCTGGTCGCCTAGAATAAAAGGTATTAGCCTGACAAAAGAGAAAGGGCGCAGAGCTAATGGGGATCCCTGAAATAAGACCTGAAAGAGAGAGAGAAACAACAACACACACTTGATTATGTCTAAGTAAGAGAATATAGTAACTAAGAACAGAATAAACCTACCAATGGGAGGGGAAAAAAGAGGGGGGAGATATCAGAAATTCAGGGAAAGAAGGGAAAAATAAGCAAGATAACTAGTCTGAAAAAAATACGTGGAAAAGGTGGCGGTGAGCAGCACATAATATCAGAAGGAAAAGGCGCGGATCGGTAACGGTAAACCGCTCCCTGAACGGGGGTAGGAAAAAAGTGGAAATTTGAAGTTAAAGAAAGTTAAAAAAATTAGTGATAGTAGAGAGAGGAGGGGAAAGGGGGAAGATAAGAGAAAAAGGCTTAACCCAGAAAGGCAAAAACCCCGAAATCTTAACCGTTTCGGAGATATTTGCGATTAAAGGAAAAACCGAACAAAAGAAGACCAAGATCAAAAGGCCACAAGTGGTATGAAAAGGAAATGAAAGGGGAAACAGAACAGAGAAACAGAGATGAAAAAAAATTAAAAAGAGTTTAAAAAGATGTACAGAAAGATAGAAAATAAAACTAAGACAGTAAATACAACAAACTACAAACAGAGATGAAAAATAAAAAAAAAATAAAAAGAGTTTAAAAAGATAATTTACCTATGTACAGAAAGATAGAAAATAAAAGAATAAAACTAAGACAGTAAATACTACAAACTACCCCTAATAGCTAAATATAATTAAGGTACTCATCCTCTCCCGCCGCCGCCATCGCCGCCGCCGCCACACGCTAACTTAGCACCTCATGGACAAGGCCTGTCAGGACCAACACCGCCCAACTCCAGGAAGAAGGAGCCGAACGGCGGCCCCCGGCGAAGAGTTCCAGCGGTGGTGGCTTCTTTGCCACGCAGGATCACTTGAACACCGCTGAAAGAAAACACTACTGGATCGCTCTCGGCCCCAGGCAAAAAGTACCGCTGGGTGGCGGTAAACCGCACCCACGCGTGAATTGGAGAGCGATACACGCTTCCAAATACCCGCGGGGCGCTAGTTGTTTGCTCTTTCGGAAAGACAAGATCAAATGAAGACACTTTGATCTTAGCCAAAAGGCCGAGAAGCGATAACAATTTATGAGTTTATCATTTCCCCCAATCTGAGGGATTTTTTGGAACCAAATTCCAAAATTTAAAAAAAAACAAAAAATTGAAATTTTTTTCGACATTTTGAATCGCAAAAATGCGGTGAAGCAGCGCGTGGAAATGGTTCTTTTGGGGCTTATAGGAAGCAGATTTACTTGTTTAGCAACCTACTACCAGAAAATTTCACAATTTAGCGTATTTTTTGCGAAAATGGCATTTTCAAAAAAGTGCTAGATAGTAGATAGGGGCAGAAGGAATCTGGGTCGTCGCGTCGTCCAGTAATGAACAGATACAGGCAATACTATGTTTTTAAGTCAAAAAAACATCTTCGATATGTCTCGCGTTCAGAGCGGTCGGACATTGCTGACACCTTGAAACACGACGTTTTGCAAACCCCGGCGACGGCGCGCACCACCTCCGAACGTTTGAATTTCGCCCCGAAATACCTCCTTCGAGCCCATTGGTCGATTTCGGTCCGCGACCTTGGCGTTCGCCCAATGGTGAGAACCTCGTTTCGGCTGCGAAACAAAAGGATAATCCACAGGTTTTGAAAGGAAATTAATGAATGCCATGTAATTCTGTGTACTTCCCTGATATATTTAACGCAACATTCATGAAGATTTTCTTTCCTAAATTCGCCTTGTCAGCAGAAATCTATTTTTTGTTTCCAAAATGTGCTACAATTGACGCTACACACTACGAAATCCAGCTTTCTGAAATTCGTCAAAGTAATGCTCTTATGATTACGAACAAAACTCTTATAATGACAAACTTACGATTTCGAACATAACACGTACTTCCATCCCGATTATTGTTGTTGGTGTGGTTGCTGGCGTTTCACATGAGAGTGGAGGAGGAACTTTGCTACGCAACACGCCGAAGCAATCAGTTTCGCCCGCGGAAGCTAGGCGATCGGACGTGAAGACGGTCTGTCGTGTATGTAGATTAGTTTTATACGTCTTTCCAAAGATGTGAATTATTACTGAATCAAATGGTTGTAACAAAATGTTTTGTTTTTCAGATTCTTTCTCCCGTCTCTGCCTGCCGTCACGAGCTAGCAGTAAACGAGTAAGTCCTATTTTTTTACCATCGATTTGGTATATTCGCAAAATCTGTGGCACCACTCTCTAATCTTTGCCTTCTTCACAGAGCAATTGCAGAACGGCCCCCACTGACAGAATATCGGCTGTTTACGTGCGGTACGTATTTATTCGTCATTCTAAGAAATAGAATTTCGCGCTATTTGTTCGTGTAGTGAGCGTGTGTTTCTAGTGCAGTGGCCAGCTTTAGTCAAGTGCGAAAAGCAGTGTGTTTTTTAACCGAATATATCTGCCAGTGTGCTCTGAAATGTGAATAATTGTTGAGTTCGTGTTCTAGTGCAGTGAAATGCATTAGTTATCAGATGTAAGGTGTTATTTCATGCGTAATAAAAACGAAATGATATCATTGCAAAATAAAATATCCAGTGGAGGGAACGGCTGAATCGTGTGAGTGATTCATAATTTCACCAGCTGATATGTGCATTTTGACCCAGAATGTTAGGAGTTGATATTTTCGTTTCACAGGAAAGACGAAAGGCGCCGTGCACGTGATTTTCGCCTCTCTTTTATGTACAACGTAATTCTCTTCGAGTTTGTACGCAATTGTTTTCAGATATAAAGTGTTTTTAATTGTTGCGTAACGTAAATGAAAGAAAATCATTGCGTGACGTGCAATTTATTAAGCGTAGTGAGTGTAACAGTGTGATAATAGTCATTTTACTAGCTGGTAGAAGCATTGTTATGCTCCTCTTCCTTTCGAGCTCACGTACGTGATTGTTACGCGAACGATGTGGATGGAGGTTTAATTGAAATAACAGATTCAATATTTGAAAAAATGAAAAGAGTGCTTATCTGTTTTTGTTTCAATGACTTGAAACTGATAATATTGTCATTTAATATTCACGCTAATATTATAACGCAAATTGGTGCTGGAAGTTCATTGGCTGAAGTCGGATGCGCGAGGACCCACCCACCTCTTTCCATCATGGACCGATTGAGTTTGGTTCATTAATGATGTATCGCAAAGGATACGGAGTTCATATGGTGTGATTGAAACTGTTTAAATACTGGTAGAAGCGTTCTTTACAATCACAATTTGGCGCATATTTCAAATTTTTGAACTGATAAAATAGGTTTTAATTTTCCTTCAGTATCGTTCACATTGTTTAAAAATTTGAAAAAATTGTTATAGAATGTTATCAGACACGTAGGGAGAAAACTGAGACAGTACTCTATTGTTATCACGTTGAAAATCCATTCCAAAAATGTATTTATGCTTTTCTATTAGAATTTTACATCAGAACTGGTTGATAAAATATTCAACTTTTCCAACAATTTCCCCCATCTCTCCGATTTTTTTCAGCGTGATACATGCAATAGATGTTGAGAAAAAATGAATCGTGAAAATCATTTCTCGTATCTCTGCAACAGATTGCCTTTTTTGTGAATCTACGGCATGTTTTTATTCTTTCATATGAGTATCGGAATTAACGGTTTGGTTTAAGGGCAGTTTTTACCACCTTGTTCGGCTAAACGCTTTATCTGGAATTTATGTGATCTTAAGGCGATCGCTCCGTTTTTATTTTACGAACTGGATACACACACATTTGCTGTTTTTATGTGAATGAGACATTAGGAATGAATACGTTTAGTTTTGTTTGAACTTATAATGTACGATAATTTGATGTTACCGCCGTACGCTTGTTCCACGATTGTTTAACGATGATAGTACACATCAATGTATGATTTTCTCTCTTCAGCTATCTGGCAGGACTGGTTATCGGATGGCAATTTAACTATCGTTACGTCACGACACGGCGTGAAATTCTCAGAATATTTTCTCATTGTTAGACGGTATTTCTAGATGAGCGTTTCATGTGAAGTTAGTTTCTAGATGATCTTATCAACGAGGACATCGTGGACCTACATAGTGGATTTCATTCTTTTACTTCGAGTATTGAAATATTTTATGGTTTACTAGTTCATTACTCAGTATTTACGGACCCGAAATCTAACACGTAACGGTATTTTTAATACTCTTGCGGGCCTTTCTGATTTGTTATGCCCAAGGGCCTTTTGAATACACTTTGGCGCGCTCTAATACCTACACAACATTTTTATGGATTCGATTTATTAAAGCTCAGAAACAAGCAAATATAATCAATAAATGGAATGACGCTCAAATAAGTAAAATATTTCGGTGTAAACATTTCGCTTAATTTATATGGAAATTGCAATTTTGAAAAGTTCTTATGAATTTATTATAGTCATTAGTCACTCAAGTTACGCTTCTCCTTTTTAGAGACATGTGCTTCTTGAGTAGCAGTGTTATAATTAAATATAAGAGGTGTAAGACAACCATCCTCGATTGGCTAACATCCTCGATTTCTTTAAAGTAATGAACATTCTAAATAACTTCTGGAGATAGAGGCAAATAATCTAAAAGTACCCTTTGATCAGAGCAATTCACATTATTTTGCACACAACTCTAAATTACACCATAATCATTTTCACTGCTGGCCCGTTTATACATTCAAAAGACTAAAATTCGCTTTTAATTGAGGAATGTGCGTGATGTGTTAGTTTTCAATGAATTAGTTTTTGCCCCGTAATGTTCTACATTTTATAATGATATTTACAAGTGATGATAGCTGTGTTAATATGCGCAGTAAATGCGTTATTTTGAAAATTTCTTATGTTCAAACTTTGTTCGACAATCTTACACAACTACGTTATTAAAGAGGAGCTGAATAAATCCTAAGGTGCCCTAGATTTTTTAATCGGTACCAACTATTTGACAGAAAGAGTCGTAAATTCTGTGTATAATCTATTTCTCACTGTTCCCTGTTCTCGGCATAACCCAACCTGCCCTGATCCACCCTGCAACCCGTCTCATGCGCTCAGCCAGCCGAATCTAACTTCACCTTCACGTCGTTGTACTCTGCCTCTCTCGGCCTCGCTCGGCCTCGCCCTTGCCCAACGCATCGCCCCAGCCCACACAAGTTCTAAGCCCCCGACAGGTCCGCGGCATGTGTGGGAGTGTAATGCATGCAAGTGTAGGTGTGTGAAAGGGGAGAGGATAGGACAAGGAAGAGCAAGGAAAGATGGCGCACCGTTAGTGGGCCGTTTCTTAGGATACTGCTTAGCATTTGCCTGGTCTTGATCGGAGAAACGGCCGAAAAGTACCGATCAGATCAGCCAATCTCTAGGATTCTCTTTCAGACAGCGACAAGCTGAAGAGCTAGTGTCAAAAGTCTTGCTGCAAGGTGATCAGCGAACTGAATTTTTGGAATTCAAGGCTTTTTCCCGGTGTTAAATTTGAAATTTAAGTGGCAATCAACTTTGCATTTTTGTGTCTTCAAGAAGCCAAGAGCCATCTGAGAAGCCCAACCGAGATTTTGCATCCCTAGGTTATAAGCTATTTTTCTGTGATTAGAATAAGTATGCTAGTATAAGGGTAATTTTTTAACATCAATTTTCTCAAAATTGGTAACTTCTAAAAATCAATATGTAATCTCATGGCCATGAGAAGGTTCTAAAAACCTAATAATTTGTTAACAAGAGCTGATTTTTGCGTTCAATAAGCCCTGAGAAAAAATTGGCATTATATGCAAAACATTTTATTGGTTTGAAAACAGGTATTTGTTAATTGTAAGGAAACTATTGGTTTTGGCGGGTTCTACTAACAAAATCTGTAATTTAGAGTAAATTTAGGGTTGAATGGACACCTTGTTTGCCTTTCAAGCCCTAAAATTAGGGTTTTTATGGCAAAACAAAAAATTTGTGTGAATCCCTGCATTACTACCAGTCCGCCACCTGAACTTGCATGCCTTACAGGTTGCCTAACCTTGCAGGCGCAAAGGTGTAAACACCTTGGCCAGAGAACTCTATGCCAAGACATGTATATCGATATTTCCCCGCTACCCCCCTATACTACCGAGTTGCCACCCCTTCACGAGACAGTATAAAAGACGTGCGCCCTGCTCGCACGGTGCCTTTTCGCCAAAACTTTTAACCTTTTGCTTTTGTGCCAAAGCTTTAGTTTTACGTGTTAATATTCTCTGTTCTAAAGCCCACAGTCATTGAGGATTCTGATTTTAACTTTGTTCATACCAGGTCATTGGCATTCTACTCCCAGCTTAAAAGGCTGACATTGCCACCGCCAATTTAAGACTTGTTATTTGCGAAAGGCCCGGTTCTAATGGAATCGTAATTTTTAGCTTGTAAATATGTATGAGTGCTTAGTTTAGGTTTTTAGGTATGTGTGGTATTTGACATGAAATTGGATCTTGTATTTGCAATGTCAATTGTTTATGTTATTTGGTTAATGTTATGAAGCAGGTGTATTCTTTTTGTTGTTATTCCTTTGTATTTGCAGCTGGAATGTATGCTGGTCTCCGATTGTTAAGGAGAGCCAGTTTTGTAACTGTTAATTATATTGTAATTGTTAATGTTTCAGTATGTGCTCCAGTCGTGAATAAGACGGCGTTCGGCCGCATTCGGCAATTGGGAGCTTTTCTCAAGACGACAGCTGGGCCCGTACAGCACAGGGCTGTGGCATATTGTTGCTGCGTTGATTTTCGCCCCGTGAGCGATTTCTTTGTTGCTCGGGAAAGCGGCTGGTTGGAGTCTGGAACAGCGGCGCCGACGTGGAAAGGCCACCGGTGTTCGCCAGGGCCACGACCGCCCGGCCTTTATCGGGAATACTCCTGCTTCATGTATAAGTTTGTTAAAATTTGGTAATGGCAAAAGATCCAATTTCATGTACCTGATGGCTATGCACTCATACAAGCTTTGTTATTGAAGAGTATGGTTCCAATTTGTAATCCTGCGTATCACTTTGCTTTTT
This sequence comes from Teleogryllus occipitalis, assembly GCA_011170035.1. NCBI lineage: Eukaryota > Metazoa > Arthropoda > Insecta > Orthoptera > Gryllidae > Teleogryllus > Teleogryllus occipitalis. The sequence goes on from BLKR01009756.1 coordinate 71,332, forward strand.
GTATTGAAGGATGACCTGGTAGGCATCCTATTCAAGTTTGTTTAATTGTGTATTCGACTTCCTCGCCGTAAAGTGGGCATTGTAGAGGAAACCTCGCAATACTGTAATTCTGTATTGGTTCAGACGCATTGATTGGAGCGTCTTTTCCCTTTGTTTTTCTGTTTTCACAGCTTTTTGTATAGAGGCGACATTCGCCTGTCAATTTTGTATGTATGTTCTGCTTCGTCTTTTTTGCAGCATTGTTATTTTTTCTAGCAAGAAAGACTATTGTTTGTAAGTTTTTCATTTGTAATAAATTTGATTTCTTGGTTATTTGGATTGTTATATCTCCATTTTTGAGATCCTGTAAAATATAGATCCTGTTTATCTAAAAACATGGTGCGTCCCTTCGAATAATTTCGGATGTGACGACAGTCTTCTCAAATTCGATGGCTAGGAGTTCGCTGTATTAGCTCCGAGTAACATTTCATTAGGTAAATGCATGGTCACCTCGCTTTTTAGCGAGAACATAGTTGAAAATTAATTTCGTGCTGCCCTCTGCAGCTGGCGACCGTATTTGAACATTAGTAATTTTCCTATTCACGTATTTCGCCATCTTTCAAATAGAACACCCAGTTTTCCAGATCTGAGAATAAAAAGAATTTCAGTTCTGTTTCGCACATTACAACACTTTTACTTTATTGCTAACGCAATAGAAAGGAAGTTACATAACAGTACGTGAAGAAAAGTGAATTTCCGCAGAAAAAATTATTATAAGGCCCTGACAACGAAAAATGGATAAATTCATATGCTAAATTTCGAAAAAAATCCTGTAACACGTGGTGTAGCCAGAATTCATGTTCATTCCGAAAAATCGGTCGTTCATTCCGAAAAATCGATTGATCGTGAAACCTGTTCCTCTAGACAACGCTAGGGACAAAACTGATCTATTTTCTCCAAAATTGATGTTTCGCTTTAGATCTGGCTGATGTGCCGGCCCCTTGAATTTGAAACTAATGTTTTAATTTTGGAGGATACTTTACATGGAGCTCCTGGGACATTTTTTAAAATTTTCAAAAAAATGGCTTCAATGTTTTTGATTAAATTTTGTTGTTGAATAGTGTGAAGGACGTTTAAAAGAATGGCGCAGGTCTCGTGTTCGTTAGAAACCCTGATTTTTCGAAAATTTAAAAAAATATTTTTTCGGCGCCTTATTAAAACTACAATTATGACAAACATTTTTCTTAATGAAATGTGTGGAAAAACAAAAATTCAATTTTTAATTTTTCAAAAGAAGTAATTTAGCGATATTTTATGTCAAACATAGGTAAATATTCTTTTTTTAAGAATATTTTCTTAAAATTGGCACAAAATTTAGTGATGCAATTTAGACCTCAGTTATCGAGAAGAACGCTTAAGAGAATGATACCGACGTCGTTCGTTGAAACTCTGATTTTTCAAAAATTTATATAATTTAAAAATATTTTGGCGCGTTGCTACAAGTACAATTGGGAAAATACAAGGTTTTCTAAAGAAATCTGTTCATCAAAAACATTTTCAAACATTTTGAATTTTTGGAAAAGGATTTTTGGAATAATTTCGCGTCAAAGTCGCGAAAATCCTGCCCTTCTAGGATTTTAATTTGAATGTGTATATTACATCATATTTATTCCATTTCTTACATTTTTTTCTTCGTTAACAATTTAATTTTTAAGAAATTGGTTAAATCGTAATTAAAGTATCTGAAATAAAAGTTGCTACCCTTCAGGGAATAGACTGGAATGCAACACATTAAACGTTTCGACTTGCGAATTCCTGTGAATTACGTCTCATTGTTGCGACATGATTTGGCGGTACGAAAAGCAGCTATAATTGTCAAATTTCTCGTGATATTTGTTTGGGAATGTATACTTTTTGCAACAAATGTTCCACCATTTACAATAAGGTTTACAAAAAAATGACGACTGATGTATTCATTCGGAGATAAATTAAGGTATACATAGTATTACATAAGTTAAAAGTGAAAAAGTGCATGCTGTTTTAGCACCACTAGTTTCCTTAACGCTATGTTACTCCGTACTTTTCTTTCGCAACCGAGTACTACTGTAGACTTTTGTACAAACACGAACTCTAAAATTCTGATTTTTTTTGTTTCTCTAGGAATCATATCTTACTAATTAACATTCAGAGTCTTGAAATGGTTAAGAAAGTATTTTTCGGCCGTAAAATCGATTTCGGAGCTGTTGCCAACGCAGTTTTAAGAAAATATTTTCTCAGATCGTTTTCAGAAAATGTCGCTCCGATCGAGAATAAGTTTCCAAAACTCAAGAAGGATTTCTTTTTCACGTAAGATTTTAATCTTTTGTGTTTTTGAATTTTAGGAATGAATAAATGTTCATACTTTCTTGAAACATTCCAGATACCTTAATGTTTGGGGCTTTGAAGATTAAATAATCGATTTTGCAATGAAGCAAAGTAGTACAGTAATAGTATTGAGGATCATAATAGTTTTCTCACCGATTTAATTGTTACCAGGTGTCTGGATTTTTTAAACAAAAATTTTGCCTTCATTGTTAACACAGTTTTAAGGAATAGATAACATTTAATCATTTGATTTACCATTGTTTTAAAAAGAGTTTGATTTTTAAAATATTAAAATGTTTCAATGTTTTCGGTCTTTCCGATTTTCTCGCGTAATATTAAAATAGGACTGTGTCCAATGACTTAATGAATCCACAGATATAGGCTCCAGCTCTTATCTCCAATGAATATGATGACAATGGCGGTTTAAGGAGTTTCTCCCTTTGTTAATTGTTAGTAGTAGTAACTTGGTTGTAACTTGGCAACATGTGATAAAAATAAACGAAAAACATTTTAATTTCTTAAACGTGCATTTCGTGAGCATATAACGTTATATTTACGTTTCACCAAGGTCGTTTTGTTGATTTTCAAAATAGTCCTTACATTTTGACCGACCGGCACACCCTGGCATCGACAACTCGTTAAACTCTTGTTGCGAGTCAAGAGAGCATCCACACTGTTAGTTGGCTTTGGTATTTTATTCTTTTGCTGGTAAATTGCGCGTGTGTTATACACACACATGCTTCCTTAAGCTCTGGAATTCTTACCCTCACTCCGTTACTAACATTAGTTGAATTATGAGGAAGACATAGCACGCACACTCGCGTCTGGAATACCCTTCAAATAGCAATAGGCCCACGCTGCAGTACTTGGTAACTTTAAGCGTTTGTACTTCAGAGCATTTTCATCTTGTGATTGGAATGTGATTTTCACATCCGCATGAGACTCGTCCTGTGTTGCACCTACACACGCGGAGGTGTTTGAAGTTGTGTGATGCGCCAGTCAAGGAAAATGCAATCCTCAAGCGTACATGTGGCACTTATACCTATTTCGATTTTCACTCATCAAACACTTAAATGAATACGATGTGTATGCAAATTTGTGCTAAATGATGGGAATAAATCTGAAAATAACGAAAAATACCGGTGTTGGAAACAAACTCCCATTTTTTTGTTTCTTCAAGATTTTTTCAAATTCTCGTTTTTCCTCCTTTTTCAAGGATTCCTGGTTCTCTGACATCCGTGTGTCGCCGTCCGGACTCTAACCTAGAACCTGGTAAGAGGCACTGCAGTGACATCAATTGTTTTTTCTGAGAGATCTCTTCCGGTCAAACTTACAACTGAAAACCAAGTGCAGATTTGTTTAAAAGACGTACGGAAATGCCCATAAAATACATTTTGAATTAAATTACTGACAAACCACTGTCATCACATTGATATTAAGTTCCAATCTGTTTTCGATTCATGAAACTCTCGCACAATGCTTTACTAAATTGACTCCCGAGTTCCAAGTTGAATAAATATGTACCTGTAGTTCGAGTATTCCTCTACTGCCACATTGCATAATCCAGTTTTTTCATATTAGAGTTGGTAAATGCTGCCAATGACCCAAATATAATAGTGTATTGTATTTAATTTCAAATTAAAGGCTTTTTCGAACTTTTTAGTTTCTCCCTGTTGCAAGGTTTCTGCAATACAATATACAAAATCTGCTGTTATCACTTTACAACGTTTAAAAACATTTTATACGTAATTATTTTAGTTTTCTTTATTAATTTATTCTTTTGAAAAAACTTTAACAGAGCTACCACAAACGATGAATCATAATATTCAAAGTACTGTAAAAATATTGGTGAAAATTCATCTAAACGGTGCAGAAGTAAATCCTTGCGTGCCAACACCAAAAACAAAACTAGCACTTATCATATTACTGCCACACTTCACAAAAAAAATGAAAATTATGAAAAGTTTAAAATTTGAAAATTTCAAGAATACGACCATTTTATACCATTTTGCTCCAGGTTGAAAATGTAATTAGCAGTACTTCTCTATCCGCCACTATCTTGGTGGAATAAACTTGCAAGTTAACTTGTTTCTTATATATTCCCTTGCTCGAAATACGGTTATCGACATGCCGTTTGTACGCCGGAATAGACAATTCAAAAGTTCGTAATAAACAGGCTGTTCTTTAACCGTGCAACTGCTCCTTTTTGTGTTCTATTTGCACGACGATTTATTTAATAGGTAATAACACGTAATGGAATTCAAATATTAAAACGGTAGTTTTGGGTATCAGGGTCCCACAAAAGGATACCAAATACACAGCTTGTTAGAGTAAGTATTTTACTATATATAGGGACAAGACTAGAGCGTTAAAATAAGTATTTTTTCTCGAAAATCTGCCCTTCTTTTCTCAGCATTACAAGACGTTCTCGATGCTGCGCAAGAAGTGAAGAGAAAGTAAAAATTAGGTCTTAGAAGATTCCACTTCCTTAATCTTTTTTATCGATTTCGAGATCGAAAGCAATAGTTCAAATCGGATTGAGGAATTTTGCATCTGACGATCATTCCGATAAGGCATAATTTGCAGTATATGCAAATTTGTCCAACCTACTCAAAATAAATTCAAAATAATCTGCAATGCTTCTTTCATTCTCAAGTATCTATAACGCTCCAACAAGGTATCATGACGTGAAATAACGTAACGAAATATAACATATCACAAGGAGTTTATTTATTTTACGTCAAAAAGAGTTAAAAACTGTTTTAGATGTCCTATAGGGAAAAGAATTGTGCACGTTTTCAAAATTCTGTTATCCCTACACGAAGCCATATACTACTTGAATTTTGAATACAGAAAAAGAACGCTCCAATATAATAAAATGTTTTCAAGGAACAAATCAACAATAAATTTTGGGTTCTTATCTATCCCTCGTCAAAGAATAATACTCCCTGCCGCGATAATATGGAAACGATAATTTTAATAGCTGTATTTCCCATTGAATTCTAGAAGACTTGCACAGATAATGAAGTTACATTAATATCGAGAAGCAAAATTAGATGCCATGTGGACGAGATTTGGTTATTATTCGTACCAATATTTTTTTGTAATCATTGAGCTATAGGATTTACTACCACAGAAAATTATCATTTTAATTAATTAACATTAATTAAAAAATCTATGTATCATACAAATATTTAAATTAAAAGACCATTAAAATCATTTTAATAGTTTACTTTCTAAGATATATTTGGTTCATCCACGCCTTATTATAATTGCTTATTATATTTGTGTGTTATGTTATGCAAAAATCGCACTCTTGTCTTCGAGAAGATTCCCCTCGAAACCCCAAACTTTCCCTCCCCCTAGTGGATTTCTTCCTAGCATGAGCAACGCCAAGTGCCGGTTGAAACGAATTTTTCCGTTGTTTAGAGTTCTCTGCTTCAGCCTTTTTTATCGAATGCACTTAAATATATTACATTTTTTTCTTATAAAAACAACTTAATCACAATAGATGATCCACGATTAAAATGAAAGTATTCTAGGATACCTAAAGATAAAATATTTCATTCCCACGTGGCTCCGAGATCTGGCGAAGGGGAAAACTTCTATATTCTGTAATAGAAAATAAGCTGATGCAGCCCTTGGACTCCCTTCTAATGAACTTCCAGAGGAGCGGAGCCAACAAAATGACGTCAGCGACGATGACGCCGTTGTAGACATTTGGGACATCATGATTACTTTCTCTCAATGCAAACGAACTCCCAAGAAATTGCCACTGAACACCCAAACATCTGCGCCTCCTTGAAACACGCTGAAAACAATCAGCTTGCGGGGCGGCATATCAGACACGCACAAAGAATACCCCGATCCAAACAAATCCTCTTTCACATATCAACCTTCACACTCTTGTACAAAAAAACAATTCAACATTAATATTGAAAAAATATTTATATTAAACTTCGCTCTTCAAAAGTTCACAGTTCTACATTCACAGTCTTCTCTGCAATTTTTGGAATACCCATTTTTAGGTAGAAATTGGACGCCTGCCTCATCTAACCTATTGCATTCTAACAATATATTGGAAGACAATATTTTAAAATTATACCGATTCAAAGTGCCAAATTTTTGCTCTAACCCGACTAGGATGAGAAAATGAATATGAACACATTCAAAGTTAATGTAATTTCCCAAAACATATTTAATGAAATGTGAAAATTTGTATTGTGTTTTAGTGAATAGTAAAGGTAAAATTTCCTTTAGTTTATAATTCAACTCTGAATGCCTACTAGATAATTTCCTTGTAATTTAGCTGCATATCTGAAGTGAGTATCATATTGGTGGCATACACATTTCCATGAATTATACACATTCAAATTTCAAATAAATAAGCTAAATATTTCCAAAATGCGTGAAAAATAATCTCTGTCTTGAATATTAATTACATCTCTGATAAAGTTCACTCAATCATGAGATACCAAGAATTCTAGTCTTGCATCTAAATGTTTGTCAGACTTATTTTGAAGGAGTCGCGTCCTGACCGCCGAGGTGGTCAGACGCTCCGTCCGCTCCAGGCGAAACCTCGTTGTGCGTACGTTTACTGACTCGGTGGTTGTCAGTATTATGTAAAACGAGGTAGAAGTGGAGTAATTACGTGAAGTGATATTGTTTAACTAAGTGAAAAGTTTGTGTTTTGTTTCGTTTTTCGTGACCACTATGGAGCCCACTCTAGTTCATCAATCTCAAGGAGACCAGAACAGTAAGACTACCAGAACTAATAATGCTAAGTTACTACGCAATCTCTCTTTCCCAAGAAAGAAAATGCTCTAATCATAGACTCGGCAAATAGCGCAATAATAGTGGAATTTATTGAAAAGTTATCAACTTAAATTAATCCCCCTCATATTAAGTTTGCTTCTGAAGTTTTGAACAACAAACTGTATGTATTTATCCAGCAAGGAAATCGCAGACGACCTAGTGTACAACCATAAGAACATTGTTGTGTCTATTCGAGTTTTCTCCATAAGACCACTTATATCTAGGAACAAAAGAATTATTTTTCAAATGTGTGCCCAAGTATGCCACATGAAGTGATTGAAGAAAAATTATTAACATTCGGTGTCAAAAGTGTCGTACCGTTATCCTTCCTTTGTGCTGGATTTAATAACCCAAACTTGAGTCACATTTCTCAGTTTTCGTCGCCAAACATTTGTGTCACCATTTGTGTCACCTTTGTGTCCCAATTAACTAAGACCCTTCTCTTTCTACAGAAGTAGATATTACAGAATTAACTAACGAGATTTTTGATAATTCTAATGTTTCTCCCAAAGCATTTGAATCTACGCTTCCTGAAAGCGATAAGGTGAACGAAAGTTTTAGCCATAACCTTGCCTTTGACAGCTTCCCCCCTCTGCCAACCAGCCCTACTCTTGAGCCGGCCGCGAGCAACCAAGTTACTTCAAAAGAAAACTCAATGGACGTTGACCTTTCGTGCAACCCCGTCAGATTAAGGAGACCATTATTTACAGTAAGCTCGAATACAGAACTGATTAGCAACCAAAAGATAGCGAGAATGAACTCCCAGATACCGACTCGGAAAACTCTGACATGGATGATAAAACTACTGAAAATAAAGAAAAAATAAGAAACAACCCTCCAAAATTAAGAAAAAAGCAAAAACCTCTTTTGAAAATGTTGACGATCAGTCATGGTCCAATACTAAAACTAACTTAGAATCTTCCAATGTTCATTACCCACTAAATTTACTTCAACTCCAAAGTTTCTTTGACACAACGAAGGGTAATAACTGTACTGTAACAATTAAATACTTAAAAGTGGTATATATATCACAAATTTGAAGAGAAGTTTTTTAAAAAAATAGCGCATTTTGAGCTTATTGTTACAGAAAATTTTCTCTTTCTGAGAAGCTCAATATGCCATGATTTAAAGCAACCAACAAATTCAAGAATGAATGCAAATCACTAAAAATGTAAAAATTAACCAGAAAGATTACCAAAAATTATATCGGTGTATTTTTAATAAGTATAAATATATTGCTTTTTTCTCATTTTATTGGGTGTATTTAGCAATATCCCTACCAAAAGGATAAACTGAAATTAGGAGACGTTTGAGAAATTCAGGTTTGTGATAATTCATAATTTTTCAAATATTTCATTGAAAATTGCGAAAAAACAAATTTTTAAAGCAAATATGCGTAATGCTAACAAAGAACGATTTTTGTACTACATTCGCATAAAAGAGAACTAGCGTAAACCCTTCATTAACCAAATGTCCTACCATTATTTTAAAATCTCGACGACCTTACCTTGGCATGACGCTGTGTTGGCGATCTTCCTGCTTTGTATCACAACGCTCCGTCCTTCTGCACGTGGAGGAACCTGGGCGGTCCCAGCGGTGGAGGATTCGGCAAGACTCGGCACACAGCACACCCACATCACAAAGTCGGACTGCATCTGATTTGCAATTCACCGAGTGCCCTTCTGGCCAACTCGCGCATCCCCATCGCCATGTTGCTTGCAAGCACAGCCACCCCGTGCGTCCGCGTCCACGGCGGAGGAAAGAATGAGAGCGCGTGGAGGGGCGCATCTGGTGACGTCACTCCGATCGCTCACGCGACTGAAGCGCTCCCATTGGCGGTTGCCGGAACCTCCACACCAGCTCGTCTCCCACAGCCCAAGCATTCAATGCAGTTACGGCGATGTGATCGTCCCCGACACACAGATCACTCTGAGGGACCAGGAGCAGACTACTGCGGTTCACTATTGGGCACCGATTCAGGACAGGAGAACGTCTTGAGGAAATTTATTGCCTCAGAATACTTCCATCCACTTCCTGTGAAACCATCACCGCTCAATCCTTTATTTTCAATTAACTCCCTCCAGTAAGTATCTCGTAGGAAGCCCCACTTGTTTCTCGCAAGTTCACCTGAAACATTTAAATATTTATTATTTTTTATTTTATTTTACGTCAAAAAACAGTTAAAATTGTGTATGACGTGCTATGTGAAAAAGTGAATTCTGGGTACGTTTTCAAAATTTTGTGATCCCTACACTTGTCATCCCACTATAATACTTGAATTTTGAATTAATTTGAAAAAAAAAACGCTCCAATGTATTAAAATTTGATTTCAGGGATAAATAATTAAGCAATAAACATTGGGCTTTTATCCATGATATCCATCCTTCCGAAATAATACGCCCTGCCACGACACGGAGAAAGATAATTTGAATAACTATATTTCCCACTGAATTATAGAAGTCGTGCACAGGTAATGAAGTTCCGTTTATGTCCAGAAGCAAAACAAGGGGCCATCTCAGCATTTGCTCAATGAATCAGGAAAACAACGAAAAAACTGATCGATATGGGGGTCATTGACCCAGAAGCTTCGATACAATACGTTACATATTGTTTAGAATTATTCAGTCCAAATGGTAAATAATACATTAAATATCACCGTTAAAATTGATGTTACTTTCCTTGTAATTCTTAGTATAGTCTGTAATTGTATAGAAACAGTTAATCAGCAGAAACGATTTCACCTTGGATTTAAACTTTTCTAACGAATTTAATCGTTTAATGACATCTGGAAAAGTGTTGTAAAATAATGTGAAAGTATTTTATGTGAATGTTTTGTAATGAGCTGTTGATACTGCCACCTGATGAAAAATATTTCTACGTCATGTGTTATAGTAATAGACATCGGCATTTCTGAAAATATATTTCCGCCCTTAAGCAAGTCATTTTTGACAAAAAACACTGATTCATAAATCAACAGACCAGGGTAATGGTAAAATTCCTAGACTAATTAAGAGAGGCTTACAAGAATCACGTGGGAGGGACTTGGTTATTATTCGTACAATTCGTTTTTGTAATCTAAAATTGGAAGCTATAAGATAAATTTCCCCAAAATATTATGCCATATTTAAGGCGGGAATGAACATTCGTGAAATATACACAACGACCAGTATGAAGGCTGACTTAATTTGAAAGAATTCTGAACGCGTAGCATAGTGAACTTAATTTTGTGTTCAATTTATTTAAATGGACGTTCCATTTAAGGTTTGACTGAATGGAGAGACGCAAATATTTTGATGCATTAACATCAGTCAATGGTACACCGTTCATTTTCAATGGAGCGCAGAATTGTTTATTTGAAATGGAAAACTGCATTAAAACCGTTTTCTTTTCATTTACTATTAATTTGTTATTTCGGACCCATTGAATGCTAATTATCACATTGGTAGTAATGTTACTTTTAAATTCCATTTCAAAGAAGCTAATTCGTAGGAGTTGGTTTATAATATCTCCTCTCCATACATTAATCAGTAACTACTATCTTTTATTTTTTGGGACCATTCTCCTGGATTTAAAACGTTGTCATTGTAACACTTCTACAATTTGCATTTATATTTGTATTGTCTATTTGATTTTTTCTTGACATTTATATCATGAAAATAATAAGGGCACAATTGGTTTGAGTTATAAAATAAAGTATTTATATAACTCATCATTGACAATAACTCTACAGTTTCAATAATTTTTCGGTGATGAGAGTCCGAAAATCCGAAATGCAGAACTTAAATTTGTTTATAGCATTCTTTAGTCATTATTACATCAAAATGTTAGTTGTAATATTGAACACAGAAGTATTTTGTGTTGTTAAACTTATAATATTTATATACTAAAATTATGATTATGATCATGTTTAAAACTTCATTTACTGCTGAAGTTGTCTCTGAACCACTATGTACCCTGCAGTATTCACAGCAACAATTCAAGGGAAAACTAATTATAGAACGATTACTATTCAGGGACTTTGATAGGAAGAATCCTTGGCCGGTAACGCTAAAATTATTTCAATTTTTTGCTTAAGTTTTAGGTAGCAATGTGTCTAGTCAGAACCTACATGACCATTATTAACATTGTATGATGAATTAAAATTATTTTTGACATTTTGGAGTAATAAGATTTTATTCTAAAGCATCTCTCATTGTACATCTCTTTATCACGATATAATTTCCAATGCTTTTATTGAAAAATACTTTTATAAATTGATGTATTGTGAATTGTACTAGATGTTTGAGTAATGGAATAAAAACGTTAACTGGAGAATAAAAACATTTTCCTACTAATAAAAAAGGGAGAAACTAGTGGTACCATAGAATGGCACAAACTTTCTCTTAGTAAAGTTTTCTCATTTCCTTGATGAGGACTGGCTTGATGGGCTTGCCCCATCCTCTCGCCTGCTGCCATAACTCTTTTGACATTTTGCCCACTTTTCAGTTTTCTAATTGTAGATCCGAAGTATTACTTCAAGAATATTAATGAATAGTAAGGCCTCGTACCAAATACAAGTTTTCATTGAAAAATTCGATGCCGTTTTTAACAAAATGGCGATTAACCCGGCAGAAGGGGCGCCGTGTTTGGTAACGTATTGAGGCGTGCGGGGTGCCTGAGATAGGAAAACAGCAAGGAATGCACACTTATGTTTGTTTAATAAATGCGTGTGTATTTTAACGATTATATACAAAGTTTGGAAACAAAAAGTGAATAATTTTTTTATGAGTTTTCTTTTTCAAACAACTGTTACAGATGTGTTGAATGCACATACAGGATGAGTCACGTAACTTTAGCACCTTCTGTAACTTTTGAACGGTTGAAGATATTGAAATGCAATTTTTACAGACGTGCATGAGAAAATAGGGCTAACTGACACATGTATTTATTTCTATTTTATCACTTGTATTTGACGAGATATTTGAGGTAACTTTGTTTTTTCAAATGGGACTATACATATTTTTCAGTCTATCATAAAGAGCGTAAAAAGACGAATCCAATGATAAACATATTGTCGTATGTTAGATAAGGATTTTTTTGAGAAATTTTTTATTCTTTTGCGACCACTTCTTAACGGATATTTTGAACGTAACAGACCGCCACAAAAGGTCACGCAGCGCTCCACCAGCAAGCGCGCGCTCGGGGAAGGGAAGGGATCTTAGAATTTCAAGATACAAAACATATCCCGAATATTCACAAAACTGTTGTATTTTTTCCCCTGAACTCTGCTTTCCATCCTTCCTCATTTCCAGATGTTTTTTTAAGAAATGGAAGGATTAAAAATGAGGATTTATCGTAAGTATGTATTGTAATAAAATTGTTTATTACTTCAACTCCAGTTGATGGGGTTTTATATCACAGGATATTAATGGGATCTTGAAACAAAACATAATAAGAATAAATACAGACTAAGAATAAGATAAAGAATATTGCATATTCTGAGCAAACAATAATAATAAGCGTAGAATAATAATACAGGGATAGAAACATCCATTAAGATAATAATTAATCACTAATATAAAAATATATTCCCAAAATATAGTAAACAATAGTAAATAAAGGTAATCACTAGAGGCGGACAAAACGGCATTCAGTCTCGTATTTCGTCCGACCTGTGAATCATTCTCGCTGGCCGAAGAAGGGAGAAGGGTCGTGGAGGGGGTAGCACCCAGCCAAGGCCAAGGGAGTACACGGACGAAGGAGATTCTCTTTCTCTCCGGAAGGCAACGAGACAACTAGATTCTCGTAGGGACAGAGTTTTCTTCTAAGCAGTCCAAGCCGGCCGAAGCTCGGAAGAGACTCATGATCAAAACTGCTTAGTGTAGAGCAACGATTTCTTCCTAATTAATTGATTTAAAATAAATATTCTCTAGCCTAATATTGGAACGTTTCCTTTTACTTTCATAATATTGAAGTATTACATATCGTCGTACACAAGAAAAGTAATAAATAAACAAATAAAAAATAATTAATAAAAAATAAAAGGAGATGGCTCACAGCAACAACTGTATTAAAGTGTATTCTTATTATTGTAAATGTTTTGTGTTACGGTGTTTACGTTTTGCATACTTTGTATATAAATGAAAACCTCACATAATTTAAACTTCGTGAAAGTTGAATTATGAAATAATAATTATTGATTTCATTAAAGAGAACCTTTTCTTAGTGTCCTTCATCGAGCTATCTCCCATCTGATCTGAGAGATGACCTAAGCCTATCTTCGTATTTCGCACGTGGAGAGGCTGTCAACGTATGCGCCGTGCCGTAGGCGTAGGACCGTTTTTTCCCTCCCCGACCCCCTCCTACGGTGAACTGAGGAAGCTTTGATATGGCGATATGATAGGAGCGTTCAGAATATTCGGGATATGTTTTGTATCTTGAAATACTAAGATCCCTTCCCTTTCCCGAGTGCGCGCTTGCTGGTGGAGCGCTGCGTTACGTTCTGTGGCAGACTGTTACCTTCAAAATATCCGTTAAGAAGTGGTCGCAAAATAATCAAAATTTCTCGAAAAATCCTTATCTAACATACAACAATATGTATATCATTGGATTTGTCTTTTTACGCTCTTTATAATAGACTGAAAAAATGTATAGTTCCATTTGAAAAAACAAAGTTACCTCAAATATCTCGTAAAATACAAGTGATATAATAGAAATGAATACACGTATCAATTAGCCCTATTTTCCCATGCACTTTCGTGAAAACTGCATTTCAACATCTTCAACCGTTCAAAAGTTACAGGAGGTGCTAATGTTACGTGACTCACCCTGTATATTCGTAACACATTGAACAGAAGGAAGTAGTTTTTCTGTCTTCATTTCTAGGACAGGCTGTGCATCGTTTCTTCCCTGGTTTCTTCAGCTGAAAATCAGGTGAAGTGCATTTATAGGCCGGGTATTCTGGGCCATTTCTCGAAGGCGCACTATAGGGCAAATGGCAGCAAAACCTGGCAGAAATTTAAAAAAAAACAAAATTATTTAGGGTGAAAATTTCTTATGGTATCGTGCAAAGGAGAACCTGCTCGAATATGTCCTAGCATGTCACGCCTCTTGGGCTGTCCGTCTTCACAGTAGAGCTTTCAGTTCATGCAGTGTTGTAGTGGCAATCGGACGTGCTTTTCATTAGTGAGAATTTACCTCTAGGTTCGTGGTGTTTTTGTCAGTGTGTGTAAAGAAAACCAACTTTTTGCAATGGAAGCTTCAAGTTCAAGTATTTAGTGTTATTTAGCATGTGACAAATACAAAATCTAGGACTTAATATTAATAGAAATAAAACTACAAAGGAATAGCTTTTAACATTTCAAACTTACGTCTTATTTTGTGAAACATAACTTTTTACTTATGTGTCAAAGGTCATCAAGCCTTGATCTTTGTTTCTCGCTATTCAGTAATGTTTCAAATATATTATACAGGTGTTTTTTCTTGCTACTTTTTGCTACTTTCTTCACCGGAATGAAGTTTTACGGAAGTGTCTGCACGTAAAATACTGGAAATGAATTGAGTACTATGTGAGTATTTTTTTAGGCAAGAGTTCGAATACTGTTTATATCAAGAGAAAAGAACTTTTAGATATTATGTGGAGTTCTAATGAGAGAGAAACAGACAAAAAATTTAATTTCTTGACTGAAAAACTGAAAACAAGAACAAAGTGTGGTTCACGAAATATTAGTGATATAAAGCAAAAAGTAAGTCATCTCAAATCCCAATTCAAGTTGCGATGGATGAAGGCTTGCAGAATACGTGAAAAATTTGATAAAAATAATGAGGAATGGCTTGAAAGTTTCGTTTCGTTTAACCAGTATTCACTGAAGAGATGTGGGCGCCGGGAAATTTCTTTTGAATCCAGTTCTGTGCGAACAAAGCGACAAAAAACTAAAGAATTGCGAAATGCTACACCATCTAATATCTTAACATTCGCCACACAAATGAACATGAGAGATGAAGGACAGCCGCAGGTTTCGAAATTACTGATGGAAATGACTTCAAGTCCGACACGTGCCCAGAAATACAGAGCAGCTTACAGAAAATCATTGGAACCAAAACAGATGATTGGCGAAGATGCTCTATCAGTTTCGGTGGACGCTAAATTGACTAGACATCAATATCACATCATAAGGACAAGTGCTCCAGAAAAATTTCCGTCATATAAAATAGTTCAGGATGCGAAAAAACTCTGTTACCCTACAAGAATGCACATTATCGAAAATTTTGCTCTCATTTCACTGCAAGCTTTGCTTCATCACACTGTGAAGCGCCTTCTAATGTCACTGGAATCTGTAATTGAATCACTCCCAAACGCAGTACTTCATCAACTCACTCTGATATCAAAATGGGGGTTTGATGGCTCTTCGGGACACATATCTTACAAACAGGTATTTCAAAATAATTATGCTGATGATTCTTCTGTTTTCATTACAAGTATTGTTCCTCTTCGTCTGGTTTGTAATGAAAAGATTGTTTGGCAAAATCCGCAACCTGCATCGACAAGATATTGTAGACCTGTTCACATACAGTTTATAAAGGAATTGAAGGAAGTATGTATTAAGGAATAAATGAGAGCTGACGATGAAATCAAAAATATTCAAACAAGCAAGGTAATGTTTAGAGAGAGAGAGAACAAGTTGATCACAATATGATATTTGCCATGGTTGATGGAAAAATATGTAATGCTCTGACTGAAACTACTTCAACTCAAAAGTGTTACATATTATTGCCACTTCAAAAAATTTCAATATTGTGAATAAAATGATTGAGAGGACAATTAAGAAAGAAAGTTTGGAATTTGGTTTTGTCAATCCTACTTGGTGGATACGCATGTTTGAGTGCCTATTGCATTTAGCTTATAAGTTACCTATTAAGAAGTGGCAAGCGCGAAGGAATGATAAAAACATTGTGGCTGAAAATAAAGCTCGTATTCAGAGCGAGTTTCGAGAACGCAGTGGTTTGATTGTGAATCAGCCAAAACCAGGATCCGGTAATACAAATACCGGAAATACAGCTAGACGGTTCTTTCAGAACCCTGAACTATCTGCTGAAATTACACGCATTGATGTAGATTTAATTAAAATTATGCACATAAGTATGATTGTCGTATCAAGTGGCTGTGAAATTCATGTTGAAAAGTTTCGGACTTTTTCTCATAACACGGCTCGATATTTTGTTAAAAAATATCCATGGTACAACATGTCACCTACACTGCACAAGTATTTTATTCATGGATCTGAGATTGTCTCGTCAGCTTTGCTTCCAATTGCACAATTAACAGAGGAAGCTCAAGAAGCACACAACAAAGATTTTAAGAAAAACAGAGAGCACTTCTCCCGAAAATGTTCCCGTGAAAAAACGAATAGTGATGTTTTAAATTTACTACTCTTTTAAGATCAGATCCACTTATCACCAACAAGAAAAAATTACCTACGAAAAATGTGCAAATCCTCCCAAAAGAAGCTCAGGAACTATTGGTTCATCCACCCGAACACATTCTTCATTCTGAAAATTATGAGGCCCGCGCGGATGATGATTGCGATGACACAGTTCATACTATTGATAGCGATGATTTTTCATGATTAAATATAATTCCACTATATTTATATTTGATTTTAATTTATGTAATTAGTAAAACCTTTCATTTTTTCTCCCCCTTCAATAAAACGTAATGTAACGTTATTTGTTTTTATTTGCAATGCATATTCCTAGAAAATTGACTATTTTTTTGTCAGATGAAGAGGTATTGAATTAGAAGTTACACCATTTCTTTCAACATTAATTTCTCTTTACAGTGATATGGAATACTATGGGTTATAGGTGTTACTCGAATTAATGCCAGAAATGAGGCCCTCTTGCCCCACTGTGAGGCGTTTGGATACTGTTGGTTAATGAGTGCGGTGTTCTATTGTGGGCTGCACAAAGGCTTTTCCCAATTGTTTAATGAACAAACGCCTTGTTATCTTCTTGTCGGGATTGTTAAACAAGAAAATAACATACGCATTAAGGCAAGCTACATATATCAAATGGTAAAATTTTCTAAGTGGCCATCTTTTGCAATTCCTTGTCACACTATACTTTCCCACCATTTCATCTACTTTGTCTACTCCTCTAGAATTATTGTAACATCATATGATTTCTGGAATCTTCTACTCCCCGGAATCACTATCAATTTCATTACTCAAATGCATTGAAGAAAGCAAAAAACTTGTTTGTTCTTTTTTGGGACGTACGAAACTAGTCATGGCTTTTTGAAATCCAAAAACACTACTGTTAATTTCTCTCTGCCGTTAATTCACAAATTCTGGCGGTATCTCACGTTTGTTTGATTTGAGAGTTCCAAAAATTGTTAGTTTTCTCTCCAATAATGACTTTGCCACTGGTATACTGGAGAACTAGTAGTCCATGCAGATGTTGCGATTGGACTTCTCAATATGTGTCACTAGACGCATTACCACATCATGGGTAGTATTTGAGACCCAGTACCGTCCCTGTGGCTGTTTAACCGTATATATTTTAATGGAAGATGTGTACCATACTCTGGCATCAGTGAGTGCAAAAATGTTTATGCCGTATTTCGCAGGTTTCTTTGGCATATACATGCGAAATTTGCAGCGACCACGGAGGTTGATAAGCTGTTTATCAAATATAAGCTAGTTCCCCCACACTATAATGTGTTTGGCAATTGGAAACAAACTTTTCGAACATTTCCTAACGGGAGCTATATTATCGTGTTCCCTTGTTGCACTCCAT
>BLKR01009757.1:0-89262 GCA_011170035.1 Teleogryllus occipitalis
ATTGCCCATCGCCCACCTCTCGGGCAATCGACAGGCAAGCAGCGCGTGCCCCATTGTCTCGAAACGTGATGCATGAGGCGACCCAGGCTCCAGCCAAGCCGCCGCCACCGCCACACACCCATCACAACCACTTACCGCCATGCTCGGAACAACTCCTGAAGTGCCCCTTCGTATATCTTAATGAGAAATATAATGAGATTCTTGATTAGAAGATGTATATACACAAAGTATGAATGTGTCGAAATTATCAAATCTCCCCTTTGAATATAGGTTCGTATCGATTGTGTATTAAAATTAGGAAATACTTGTATCTGTGCACAAGTCGCATCTCACCGGTGCATTTTGTGCGACCCGCGCCGGAGTGAAAATCAGAATAGATTTTGACTTTGGAAATTAAAGCTGCTCTTTTGACTTCCACATTTCTTGAGAGACCGTTTGATAATGTCTGGCGATGCGTTGTGATAGAAACCGTCAAAGGGACAGTGAGGTACAACATTAATGACAATCTGTTGGCGCAAGGCTTTCTGTGTTTCGCATGATGCTAGACGTGCACAGAGAATGGGGACACTAGGCAGTGGTCCCATGAAAATTTTAAAAGGTTCCCCCTAGCATCAGACAGTAAAATATTTTTTTCTTACAATAAGTCCAATCCCTGATTTGAACCTGACAATTTGGTGAATTGATTGTGTTTGAGAAAGAGGCTCTCCAAACCATCTGCCAAAGCTGTAAATAGTTCAAATGTGTTTATTAATTGTGTGATTAAACTTTTCATTTCACTCTCCTTGTGGTATTTTGTATTAACTAAGAAAATAAGTGAGATGGATCTGAATCAGTTTAATGGAAAAAAGGACCCGGAAATAAAGTTAGCATCCCCTCTTGTCTTTGCCTACGCACTCGTAAGTGGTTTACAGTCCACAATCTGATTCGGCCTTATTTGATGTCATGCCAGAAGTTTGCTCTGAGGGAGAATTTGTGTTTGTGTGTGTTTGAGTGTGTGTGTGTGTGTGTGTGTGAAGAGCGAGATAACGACGTTTTCAATGTTGTAATAATGTGTAATTATTTGGTACTCATGACAGTGCTTTGGTTGACTGTTGCGCCTACCAAAAAGATCAGGCGCGGCTCGTCATTAAAGGCTGTAAGGCGGAGCTTCTCCTAAAGAAATTGCCGCCCAAAGGAAATTGAAAAATATATTTATAAATGTATTTATATATTCATTAATAATGGATTCCCAAGTTATATTATGTAACAATCATATCCAATTTTTTTAAGTCAGTTCTTTAGGGGTCGTTCGTAACGCATTTGAAGTTGTTGACAGGGAAAAGAAATGTGTTAGACTCGCATTTCAATTCGCCATAAGACCTGCGTAAAACGAGCAGGCGTGACGTCATGTATTCACTACACAGGCTTAAGGCGGACGAAGGCTGGAGCCAGACAGCCTTCGTGGGCCTAGGGTCTGAAGAAGGGCGTGCTCGCCAGATAGCATTAATATAGAGCTCAGCGAGAAGAATTGCGCATCAAATAGTTTTCCCAATATGCTATAGGAGCACTACACCCTTGAGTCTGTATCGGAAAGGATTATGAATAGAAATATAATGCAGGCAATGCAATAGAATGTAATGCAATGCATTTGCGGCCTTCCCCATTTAGAAAACCACGAGCCGCGACTGAAAAAGAGTAAGGTTACTGAGGTGCGCTGCTCCTTTAAGGAGAAACGGACGGATCTTTCTTTTTCTCGGGAAAAAGGTAGTAAAGCTCTCATTAAGCTGTACCTCAATTCGCACCAAACAGTTCAAAAAGAGAAAACTTAAGTTAGTATAACATTTGTAATAAATTTTCTTCCTGATTCTTGCAGTGTAATACATCGAATATTGTTGCTTCTTCCATACGGTGTTTTATAAATGTGTGGCCCTCAGGCTAAATACAAACCTCTCTAGCCCATCTGTGACTCCTTATCTTGAGTATGATTTGAGGAACATTCCGTCGCGAATGTCTGGAAATAGACATTACCTGGAAATAGTAACCTCAAAATGAGTAATTACATTCAATAAAAGAAAATAGGTCGAAATGTCAAAATTTCATCTCATTATCTTCACTATAAAATGGCCCAAGCCAACATACACATTCCTTCTGTTGTCACACACGCCAGTCTGTAAATTCCTTTGCTAGCACCATCTTCACTACCTCCCCCATCAGCATCACCAAGTGGGCCTTCTTCACTCCACTTTGCTCACAGTACCTCAATCACCACCGCCCTCACTGCCATCAAAGCCGTCAGTCGCCCTCATCCCTGCTGTTTCCACCGCCGTAACCGCCGTCGTCTCCATCGCCTTCGCCACCGCAGCCACCATCGCCGTCATATCTTTCCATTTTCGTCCCATTTGTGCGTTTCAGATGTTATTGGGCCGTAAGCCACCATTATGATTAAGGTTGACCTGGGTTTTCTCAATCGCTTACGGCGTATGCCGGGATGGTCCCTAGCCCTGTATCCCTGACATAAATGTAAACTTTCCCCCCTTTTTGCAATTTGTTTAATTTGAGTCTTTCGGAGATAAGAAATGACTTCTGACACTCTGAAAACAACATTAATAAGATTATATAGCGCTTCTTTTCGTATGACATTAACTTCGGAGATAGTGAAAATGCACTCTAATATAATGTTCAGCCCATTTCATGTGGTTAAAGTCATCTTTTCCCATTTCCTATGTAACGAGAAATATCTGCTTGAACAAAATTCGACGGTGAGATCTGAGATAAATGTAAAATACTGTACCCAGACTAATGTTCACAATATTTTGCATTGTTTGGATCTTGAGGGTATAACGAAGATATTCTATGATGAGTTCCCAAAATTTTGAACACGTATGGCCCATGACCAGATGGCAATGCAACATCGGCACAAAAGTTATAGCATTATTATACTGAAGGATATTATTTCTAAAGTTTTTTGATGTACCATCATCTCCTATAAACAACTGTTTGATTTCTCCTGGCATATTGCTCGAAGGTATACTTATTTTCCCAATTAAGCAACACAGAGTAAATCGTTTGCAGAATTTCTCTCACATGGAAAGTACAAAGCAGAACAAAGCTGACATTTCATAGACAATGACCCAGTAGAAAACGAAATGACCTCACTATCACGACACCTACGCTGACTTTCTCTTTCCCTGCGTTCAGTTAGTGTACGTTTGCGTCTTTTGGGGCGCGTGGACAACGATTCGGAATTCGACATAACCTGTAAACAACTTCACTAAAATATTACAACCGAGCAAAACCCACTGTACGAATGTTCTCTACAAAATAGACCACAGAAGCAAATACATGCAAACTGTCAACACCACAATGCAATTATTACACCGAAACAAAACCAGAACAAATCTCAACAATCAAAACAAAACATCAAGCAGCATGAACTCACATCTTTGGACACATGTATATCGATTTTGAAACTGCCACCCTTTGAAAGAAAACAATTGACTATTGTTAAGCGTACTATCAAAGAATGATTTAATTAATTAATTTACACCGTAAATGTTGGTGAATCAACACAAACAATATTTGATAACACAACTAGGGATCATATTCTTTCATTTAAAAGAAAAAATACAACAATCGGTTCAGTAGAAGCTCGAAACGAAGCCATGGCAGAATACCTTATTTTTTTTAAATATATAGATGATTATTACTATTATTATTATTATTATTATTATTATTATTATTATTATTATTATTATTATTATCAACATCACCGTCATCACCACCACTGCGGCACTGGCTGCTGTCACCATCCCCGCGGTCTCTACCACCATCACCGCCGCCGCCGTCTCCTCCGCCCGTGAGCCGTCCGGACTCGTAAATCACCCGCGACAGTCCGCGGCCGCCGCCCCCGCCGCCGCCGTCGCTGCTCCAATTTGTGCGCCGGGTGCGCCTACGGCCGCCATTGTTTGCGTTGCCTGAGTGACGCGGCGGCCCCGGCGCCCGCGCGCCACGCGGCGCCCGATTTTCATTTCAACTCATTCGAAGTGGCAGGTGGTAGCCACCTCGTTGGTGGCGAGCGGGAAAGTAAATACGAAATTAACCGGGGAGTTCATGGAATAAAAATTGAAATTCAGCTCGGCAACGCGGTCTAGACGGTGCTAAGTGGCGTTCAGAACAATAGACCCCTATGCGTATTGGGATGTAGGCGTCGTGATCATTTTAACACTTTGCTGACTTCAAATTTTTTATTATTTTCTCATCTTTTACATTCGAATTCATGTATTTTAAAACAGGAATAATTTATTTCCCATTTCAATATTATATTTTTAATTCGCAGAATACTATTGTACACTCATATAATAGGTCATGCATTCAGTTGGTTTGAAGAGGTTAGTCTTTATGAGCGAGCGCCGAAAAATTAATACGGATGAGTCCGAGAGTTCAGGATGTAAACAATTTAAATTCAGTTCTGCAACGCTGCCTACTCGTGTTCAGAGCCGCGTTAAGAATCATGACTCCTCGAAGCGAAATGGCTTACGCAGCCATAGTTATTTTAAATGTTTTTGCTTGTTTCCCACTTCTAAGCAGAAAACAAAATGTCCTGATTATTTTTAGAAAATGTTACTGTCAAACATTGTCTTTAAGAGAATTATTTCAGAGGTATTATATTATTTGACCTCTGGGGAATAATAGTCCACAAAATACTTGTCTCATACAAGAAAAAGTATTTAATAAGTTCATAAGTTTGTCAGAAATTAATTAATTTTAAAATATTGAGTGTCATATTTGTATTTCTTTGCCTGTCAACTGGTCAATGTTAAAAACATACGTGGTGTCGTTGGAAATGAAACGAAGTCACTCTGTATGTAACGGCAATTATAGGGTCTTAAGTATTCCATCATCTCCGATTGATGATTTAAAATTTTTTTAGGTCGAAGAGTCTCAAGTTCATTGGATCTAATTTTCTCTTGTACGAACCATTAAAAACACTGCCTTCTCTCGCATGCAAGCAGTCGGCAATAGGAAATTGTAGTAAATATTCTTTATAGAAACAGACAAAAACATTTGAGACAACGGCAACCTGGTGAGAGTTCTTGGATTATTCCAGGAAGGAGTTCTGAGATTATTCTCACCAAGTATTAGTACCGTGATCATCCCATCTGGCAGAATAAAAAAATATTTTAGGTATATTGTAAAAAATTTGAATAAATGATGGCTCAAATAAATTTAAAGTTTTTACTGAGTCGTTACTGAAATTTTTTCTGCAAGAAACACAGTTATTTTGAAGGCAAAAGAAACAAACGCTGGTGCTAGGAAGTAGGCTTATTCTTTTCGAGAAAAATACCTAAGCTTCTTCAATTCGACGACATGGTATTGCATAGCAGTGACGTAGACATCAAATCTTCCTTTCCTTCGAGAATAATTTTCTTTTGAGACTTAGAAGACAGAAACCAAGTTCTTTTAATATCATCTATGACGAGATGTTATGTACATATTATGTCAACAAAGTGAGCTTATACTGAATTTCTCTTCATTAATTCTGTAAATACAGAAAACATAAGAACGTGTTTTACTAGGTCTGTAATTACTTGCAAAAATTAAACACGCGCGCTTCCGCTATGTACGAAGAAGCGATTATTTAAAAATAACAGAGCATTTTCTTCAGATGTTTTTTGTCGAAAAGACCATTTCGGCTGTTAGCTGGAGCATGTTTCAATGAATAGTTGTACAGTCTTTCTGTTTAACCGTTGCATCAGTATTTCACTAAACCCTTACTCGATTCCAACGAACAGCTGTGCTTTTCGAGAGCCAGAAAGTTCTTTTGCACGACGTACAAGGAGTATTGTAAGTTCATAGACGCATATAGGCTCAATTCTCTTTGTTTCATCGGGTAGAACGCTTTTCAGAAGACAAGGCACTGAGTAATAGGAAAGAGAAATTCAACAAAGTTGTTTTTGTTGCTGAAAACGCTCTTCCTTTATGTGCGTTAAAAAGCACTCTCTGGTGTCAACTCACTTCAAAATGACTTGGTAGACGTTGCTAAAGCATTGTATTGCTCTAAAGGTTCTTAAGAAAAATATGTGTGAATAGAATGTAAGGAAGTTCGTTTCTTTAGTTCAGCAGATCACAGCGTCCGTTGTTATAACAGTCACCAGTCGCTTTGAAATTGTAAAAGGAATAGCAAAACTTGAATTCCTCATTTTTATTGTAAAACGATAAGCTACTGTCAAAATTATCCTGTTTCAATCTCTATATTCTAAAATAGTACAATAAGCTTAACATTAAATAGGTTACGATTGTAATTGTTATTATATTTTAAAATTTATATTGTTACATCCTTAGAGACATTTAGTTGTAATGACGGACGTGAGTTTCTGTGGGATAGATGTGAACTCCACGTTTAGGGACTCACCTCGTTGGCGCTGATTTTTTAATATGATTGTTGTAAAACAGAAATTGTATGACCTTTACGGACACGTAGTGAAATGTGTTTTTATTTAAACAACGCTAGTATGTTTACAAACAACACAATATCGGTATTTAAGCATAAAAACACTAGGACAAATTATGTTATATAAGGATTGTATATCCATAAATAAGTATGGACTAATACGAGTGTAAAAAAAGTAATACAAGTAAATGTTTTGTAGGAAAACAAACGAATTCTTGAGGAAGTTTTGTTGAAAGAAAAAGGAGAGAATGTGTTGAGAGGATGTTCATTTCCCACTGAAAGTTTAATTATTTGAAATCAACTTATAGTTTACGTAAAACACCGCGTGCAAATCCACGTGTTTTCAATTTGTGCCAAATACAGTTATGGCGGTTTAGCAGCATCGTTTAAAATACCAAGAAATATTATCTCCACAGTTCACAAACTGTAATTTCCCTTCGCTAAACTGAGTAGATTTTATATCCAATTTACTTTGCTTTATTAAAAGGTTACTTGATGTATGTTGTTTCTTTAATTTTTACTAAGAGAAATTGGCTATTTCGATTGCATTATGTCTTTGCACTTTCTAAGCTTACCTTCCATGCAAGAGCTCTTAAAGAGATATTACACGTGTCCCCAAGCAAACGGCTCTGGACTTAAGTAGAAATTGCTTTGTATGTTGTTATACACTGGACATTTGCAACACCAGGATATGTCGTTATTATCTTCATAATTGGACTGTAATCACAAGCCATGTGTTACGGTTACATTTCAGAAAATTGAATGTGACTTTAAAACGGTCGTTTAATTAACATAAATTACAAATTGGCACAATTGCTAGACGGACCTCTTATAATCACGTTTCATTTCTCAAAAATGCCAATATCAAAGCATAATAAAACAGTTTTAATAGTTGTTGAGATATAATGCTTTTGTTGGGGGGAATGTTCTCCATCTAATATTATCCAAGTAACTGAGATGATCAATTTAATATTATATAATTTTTCTAAACTCTAAAGTGTTCTTTTTTATTTCTCTCTTCTTTAAAGATAAATTATCCGCCTTTTTTATTTATCTTTCTACTGATGCGAATGAAGTTGGAAGGGAAAAAGAAACTGCAAAATTCATTTCATTTGAATAGAACACTCTTGATTCTGTTCACAGTTGTTGTCATATTCTTTTTTTACTTTATTCATTACTTAAAAACACAATCAATGAATATAAAATGCACTAATGAGAATTTTTGGTAGACGAATAAAATGTTACAGTTGCACGAAAAGATTGTTTCTCTGCGAATCATTAAAATGACATCTTTACGCAAGTGCTTGGAAGGTAATTATGCCGTTCAAAACATTTTACACAAAAAAATACAAAAAGGTCTTATTTTTCATATAAAATAAATTCAAAATTCAACAAAATTGCTGAGGTACACCTCAGGACCTCTCCCTGCAAGTCTGAATATTAATATTCATAGAGTGCGAAACAAATCTATATAAACGGTGAAACGCGGAAATCAAGGAATGCAAATGCCTCTTAATTTAATTCTCGTACGTTTTAGGATGCTTTTGTTCTAAAAGGACTTTTTACCCCATACAAAATTCATAAGCTCGTACATTCATAAATATTTCTTCTAAATGACATCATTTTCCTCAGTTGATTTAGATGAAAATACAACAAAAAAATTCCGCTTTTGGACTAGTCTTAAAGGGTTTCACATTCTCGAAATACGTTACAATTTTTTTTCGTTTCCCATTTTACACGAGCAAACGAATGGTTCGAGCAAACACGAACGTCCGTAGTCACCACCTAACATGCTTACACAGACGACATCCGCCGGCAAGTGATTGTCGTCGTTCTCTTGGTTGTTGGTATTCGAAAGATCTGTGCGCATCACCGTACCCGAGTATAGGCCTCCCCAGACCAATGAGACTAGTTGAGTTAGCTCAAAGTGAAAACTGTTGCCACAGTTGCGACTCTAAAGGGGAAATCGTAGGGGACGGGAGATTCCGACGGTGGAATTTCGACGGACAGTAGTGTTCGTCACTAGCGAGAGAGTTAGTTCGAATTCAGCCACTGTATGCCAAAGAAATCTAGCGGCCGGCTGTTGTGACCGGCAGTTGTCTGTTGTGTCGAAGAACAATACCAGCCAAATGCCTGAGCAATGATCTTACAAAAAAAACTGTGCCTCGTGTGCAATTTGGCTTCCTTATTCTTGTACCCTCCTCTTCCCTTTCACATACTTATATACATACATACATACATTATTACACTGCCGTATATCGGGTGCTTAGAAGTTTTCTACCACTGCCGGAGATTTCTGGACAGAGTAACTGCCAGTAAGCCGACGTGTAGGTCGGCGCCGGATTTCATGATCTAGCAGGTGAAGTAAAACCCCTACCTCCTGCGATGTAGTATTCACTACATTAAAAGGACGTCGTAAAAGCTTTTATCGAGTCCGGAAGCAACAATCGATCAATCAGACCAAACCAAATAGCAACGTTCCCTCACCCGAAAAAAAGAGTGCCTTTCGCGGATAAAATGCATAGCAACGAATGGCTCGGGGAGCATGATCGTAGAGGCTCTAAGCTAAAAAGAAGAGACGCAGTAAAATTATTCGAGAAAAACTGGGAGTCTGTGGGGGCCTGCGGAATTTGGTAAAACATATGACGAGCAAAATTGGACACAGTGAAACCCCTTTACTCCCCCTCCCACACACACACACAAACAAGTATCACCCACCGGCACGGCGCCTATTTTTCGAGCTGCCGGGTGAACCGACACGTTTTACGTAAAGGCCCCAGAATTGGATCTTGCGAAACACCGCGAACCTTCGACAGGCCGTGGCGCCTACGGGAACGGCGGGACGGCTTCGGGGCGGGGGCGGGGGCGGGGGCGGGCGCGCTGCTCACGCGCGCACCTGTTATCAGCGATCTGCGCGCGGCGCTCCGGCGGCTATCCACAACATTAGGTGCTAACTGCCCCACCGTTAACAGCTCACGAAAAATGCACTCGCACATAAAACTTTCAATATTGACACTTGGAAAGTTCCGGCGGTGTGGCTCTGGTCGCTCGAGCCGGAGCGTTGCCGCAACGGCGCGGTGGTGTGGTGCGGTGCAGGAGGTTTTCGAAAGGCTGCGGTAAAGGCTACTGCGCGTTTGCTGTGCGGGGGTGGTCTGGTTGAGCGTAAGCGTAGAGAGTGGAGCAATACGGATACCAGTCAGCGCAGGTGGTGGTGATTAGAGTGGAGGAGGAATTCAAGGAATCGTGGGCAGTTTGAAGGGCTTAGTTGAAATGATTAGATTCTATAACATGTGTGGGACAATAAGAAGAACATTAAAAAACAAGTCTTTAAAAACCACGCAACTCAAATTCTACAAAGCAAAGGCAGTTCCCATGCTAACTTACGCATGCGAAAACTGGACAATAAATAGAACAGACAGAAGAAAAATAGAAAGCGCCGAAATGAAATTCTTACGTTCAGTAGCAGGTTACAATATCTTAGATAGACAGTATAATGATGACATCAGAACCGAACTGAATATATTTAATCTGATGGACAGAATCCAATCATTTAGGAGCAACTGGCATGATCATATCCAACGCATGCCTCCAAACAGACTTCCCATTATAATGTACATGTATAATCCTAAAGGAAGAAGAAATGTTGGCCGCCCCTTAACAAGATGGAAAGACTCACTCTCTTGATGTGGAAACAGGCCTTAAGGCCTAAATTCATGAAGCAGAAGAAGAAGAAGAAGAAGAAGAAGAAGAAGAAGAAGAAGAAGAAGAAGAAGAAGTTGAAATGACTGTGACTAATGGTGAATGGTAAGAGCGTTGGTAGCGAAAGAAAACCGAACCCTGATGGTCGAGTTCTCTTGTCATTGAATTTTTTTTATTCTCATCAAATTAAATTTAAAATATACTTATTCAAACTAATCATTAAATGAATTACAACTAATTTAGCAGTTGTTGATGCAGATATCTCTGTGGTACGTTTCGCCGTATACTCACGTCTATAACGAAGAACAAAACTTAGTGAATTTGATTTTGAGAAATCAGAGTTGAGGTTTGCTTGTGGTTGGGGAACTCATTTCAGAAAAATAGTGTTGCAAGGTTGAAATTCTGATTATAGGGTT
Organism: Teleogryllus occipitalis; assembly: GCA_011170035.1. Classification (NCBI taxonomy): domain Eukaryota; kingdom Metazoa; phylum Arthropoda; class Insecta; order Orthoptera; family Gryllidae; genus Teleogryllus; species Teleogryllus occipitalis. Next base: position 10,546 of record BLKR01009757.1, read on the forward strand.
GGTTTATTCGCTTTTATTTGGGATTTGATGACGCAGTGGAGTCTTTTGGGTTTGGGTAGTTTTTGAATGTTGAACAGAACAAAACTGTTGACATTTTAGTTGTTTGTGTGGCGCTACGATTCAGGTAAACCGGAATGCTGCTTGGATCATTCTTAGCGTGTTTCATTTGAATGTATTGCTTGCTGTGTTCCAAATTTGGATGTCACAGATCCATGAGGGATTTCTTTGGTCGCCAATTGCCCGTCTAGCACCACGCGGTCATACACCTTCACTTATTGAGGCTCTGTTACATATACCCCGAGTTGATGTAGGATTATTATTGTTTTCAATAACTTCTTTTCTAATGAGAGTTGTGGCTGATAACCCAGTAGTCTGCGTACTCGAGTGACTTCTTTCTTGCGGTTAGAGGAGTTTCGTCTTAGCTAGTGTGCGTAGACTTGCGCAGCTAAAACAAGAGAGGACCCAACCACAATTCTGGGTTCCCTATGTAATTAAAGTTTTAATTTACATAGTTTGCCATATTTTACTAGTAAATAAATAATACTATAAAGATAATAAAATTATAACTTAATGGTACTATTAATAAATACAGTGGATTGCTTGTTGAACCATTTACAGTGATGCTAGACAGCTTGAAGAGCGTTTTCTCAAAATGTTGCAAAACAATTGTTAGGGTAAAAGAGGAAAAAATAAGGCTTGAGCGAGCGTATTTACGAAAATAAAATGTTTTATTTTGAAGGTCTATGAAACCCCTTTCAAAATTTACAGGGGGGACACGACCTGAGGATCACTTGTGAATTGACTTGTTTTCATTAATTTTTACTTTTCATTTGTCGGCCCATTATGAGATCAATGAAAATATTCCTGAATTTGTTTTTACGTTTCAGTTGGGTCCTCCGATTTTACGTATGGCAGTATCATGAACAAAATGGCTGATGAAAGTTATTGAAGATATTCATTGAAACTACCCAACAAAAAATTCGTAATTAAATCGTAATATTAAAATGAAGGAGAGAGATAATTCATTGGGATAATGATGACATTCATGGACTTTCAGGGACAAGAAAGTCTGAGAAGAAACATATTCAGGGTAGTTGCTGAAATTGCCAGACCGAATAGACGAGTGAATAATGTTTTTGGGTGCATTTTGAAAAAAAACAACATTATATTGTCCGAAACGCATGATACACCTCCTTTCCGTTCTACGAAGTATAATTCTGCATTGTGAATTGTTCGTATTCCTATTATAAATGAATAAGGATATATGCATAGAAAGCTGTTAATAAGTATAGCATATATTTTGACATGTTTTCTGTTGTCTATATTTGATAATTATCCTCTTGGAATTGCCATAAATAATAAAATCAATTATCACCATAATTCGAAGAATGTCTTTTTTTAACTTCCCGCCCGGTTTGGCATTCTTGCGGCAAATCAATCGGGAAGTAATGTTAATTTCATTGCATGTACCAGTCAGCTCACTTGATTCTGAGTATATTGAACGTCTACTTTCGTTTAATGGCGATGGGGAAAGGTCGTGATAAAACAATAACCTACACGAAAAGTTTATCAGATTTTGCTTACAACGCATTGCTAAAGCATTGTTTGCTCCTGTCTAGGGTGTATTCATAACGTGCAACTCTTCGTTCCGTCTTCTAAAACCGTGAATATGTAACCTGCTATATGTGTGTGGTTAAGTCAAAGGGAGTGGCCGGTGTGAAGCAAACGGGGGTTGGATCCCACCGAAGTTGACTGGGTGTATGCAGGTAGAGTCTAACGGTTTTTCTACTTCTTGTTGAAAAAATGTTCATAGTATAACCAAGGATTGGCACTTTAGAATGCCCTAGTAGTATAATTTGACAACAAAATTTGGCTAAAAATATTGCAATTACATACCAGATAGCTTTAACACGTTTCTGCGATAGCGACGCCGAAATGATATCTAACGCTTATTTTCACCTTGATTTATGATTTGATTGCTGATATGTGAACTTCCGAGGAAACGCAGAAACTATGAAAATAAGCTCTTAAGTAAATTTTAAGCGTATTTGGTCTAATACACTCCTTGGATATTTAAAATGATTGAGCCACAATAAGCTCTCAAAATTGAATTTAGAAAGAAGCTTTCTTTGTAAAAATTTGTATTTCAGAAACATGTAAACACTCCAGAAACACGTTAATTGTTTATTTAAAAAAAGAAATTAATATATTTTTATTCTCAGAGAAACATTAATTTTCTTTGTAAACCAATATATATATATATATATATATATATATATATATATATATATATATATATATATATATATTGTAAATAATAAACTTTTTACCTATTTATGGAGTGTTTATATGTTACTAAAATGCAAATTTTTACAACGAAAGCTTCTTTTCAAATACAATGTTGAGTACTTATTGCGGCTCAACAATTCGAAATATCGAAGAAGTTTATTAGACCAAATATGCTTACAATTTACTTAATAGCTTATTTTCAAAGTTTCTCTGTTTCCTCCGTGGCCACTCTGTATAACTCCAAACCAGAGTCACAATATTGGACACGGCAGCGCGAGGGCGGCTCTAGCAGCGAAAGAGAACGCGACGTAGGAGCTTGGGGAAACGGGTTCCCTGTGCCACTACGGGAGCTTGATGGATTCGGCGATACAACGCCTTATTACATTACTCACCGACAGCCGGGCACGGCGATTTCTGTAACTAGAATTTGCGGCGTTTAGATTGCGTTTCAAGCTCGCTGCTTCGCTAACACATTACTCTGATCCGAATCGAACGCGCTCCTGTAAGTGGAATTGAAGCAGCGTAATTTAATGAAACAAATTCGTGGCACGAACATAATTTAATTCACTGACAAGGCGGAGTTTTGCTGGAAAAAAAATACGGCCGCATGAAGGTGGAACGAGGGAGTGTAATTGCGTGATTTGGGAAACGAAACCTACCTTTTGATCGCTCTCAGAAATTAATTAATGGTTTGTTCTTTCCTTGTTCCACTTTAGTAATCGGACAGCCAGTAGCTGACGTGGAGTGAAACGCCTGTGTTAGTTCTGCTAGCTTTGGTGGTGCTGTGTAGCAATTCTCACAGGAAATACTTTGTTATTAAATGGTTTATGACGTAAGTAATTATCATTGCATCTCTTTTGTTTTTAATTAAAAATAGTTCTTATAGTGCGTGTGAATTGAATCCAAAGCTCTCCCCTGAACGCTGAATTGTTTGTATGTTGTGTCAAGTGTTTTTGTTTCAAGGAGTAAATGACCCATACTCTGTCCGAATTTCTCTTCTGACATGTTCGTTATGATGCCTATTTATTTATAACTGTTTTACATACTTTTAGAACATTTTTCACCACTTCATAAGTTCCTGTTCTGTAAATATATTTTTAAAATGGCCCCAAATGTCAAATAAGATGTTTTTAAGTAGTATGTGACATCAGATAATTATTTGAGAGTGTTTTACAAATGCGTCTTCAGAATAATTTTATTCTATAGCTGAAGATTTCAAATTAATAAATATTTGGGGAGTCACAATAAAAATTAAGTGACATTGTCACACAATGGGGCAAATACGCCTTTAAGTTAAAATGTAAACAGAAAATTAGGAAAGTTTACTCTGACTCTACTCTGACACTAAGAAAAAAAAGGTGTGAGATCAAAATAATATATTTTGTAATATTAGGACCAAAAAATATTTTGAATCGATGAAAAATTTACAATAAATGGTAATAAGTTGATTCATTTTAAGCACATCACCCATCGTCATTGCCCAATAGAATGTGATCTTCTTTTATAGTTTCTTCATGGGTCAGGAATGATCCTGCTTGATCTTCCTTCTTATTTTGGACATGCATTTGACTGTGGGGATTTTTTAATGTGTTCAACTGGTGGAATAAGCTCTTTCAGCTGCGGTAGCGTTACAAACTTTGCTATTTCGATTTTAACTCCTTCTGGATAATCTTTGAAGGTTGAACTAGATCTACTACCTACTACCATTTTAGTAAAATTTACTCTTCGGCAAGTAATTCCTCATTCAGCGTTTCTTTGAATATCTTTGTGATTGTTTCAAATGCGTATCCAACGAATCTTCCGCGTAGCAACGCAGTTCCCTTCTCCATCTTTTGAAACTATAGACTTCATTAATTTTGCATCCAGTGATTTCACTTGAAAATGTTTTGGAGTGTGTTTAATCACTTCCATTCATGGAGAGGGAACCCGCTCGTTCTGGATCGTTCTGCGCGTTTCAATTGGACCAAAATCTTGAAAACATTCCACAAACGTATACCGTGTCTCTAGAAACTTAGGTTCAATAGTTTCTTCGCTACAATTTCTCGAAATTCAACAATTTAACTATGATTTTATTAAGCTTTAATGTTTGCAATTCCTTGTCGTGATGTATTGCAACAACTTTCACAGTTTATTTTAGAAAAGGCCCAATCTTTAGATGCTGTATTTCCTGCTCCAAACAAAGAGGGTCGTTTTTCCACTTTTCATCAGTTTTCATAAAAACTGAATAAATTCCTCTTTCCCTGTAGAAATACTTACCCCTCTGCCAAGACGCACAGCATGGAAGTGCACAGGACATAAGTCACGAACACGGGATTCACAATACAGGATTCGAACAGAAATGTCGCAGGAGTGGAATTTATTGATATTTTATTGATATTTTCAATGCCCTTTTGGTATATGGTTCTAAGCTTATGTCAGAAAGTTCGGAAGGAAAAACCTTTCGCGACCGAAGCAACCGACAGAAACTGTGTTCCAGACAGGGCGGAAAGGAGGTGATTAAAAAATGCTATCTAAGGGCCGCTCACCAGAAATAACATTTTTTAATTTCAGAAACTGAGATTCAAAAATGCAAATACCTGAAGTACGATGGCCAAAGTTTGAAATTAAATAAATTCGCCTTTTTGATATTAGTACGAAAGCAGGAGACATACATGCTTCTAGTGGCTTCTTCAAGTGGGAGGTGAACAACAGATAAAACAAAATAAATCCATAGTTTTAAAAGGTGTTGAAGATAATGCCAAAATATTCAGTATTTAAATAGTGGTGCTGCAACATCCACACTTTCTCGCATTATTTCCAACGTTTGCAATTTATTGCACAGTAATTTGATGTTATTTCAGAATCTGACTTTCAACAACAGATTTTATTAAGGAAGAAATGGAAAATTTTCAATGTTCGAAAACTCAGGAATTTCAACGAAAATGAAACTTCCACCATTCTTTTAAAAGTCCTTTGCGCTATCCTCGGACAAAGCGTAATAAAAAAATGGAGTGAATTTTGCCTACATTTTGGAAACTTTTGGAGATTTAATATAAAGTACCCCCGAAAACAAAATATCCTTTTCAAAATCAGAGGGCCTTTAATTCATTTCTAAATTCATTTAAATCAATCGAGGAATATCATTACAGGACAAAATCGGCTGAACGTTTTTGGCGCTAGCGATGACCACAGACAGACAAACAGCCGTTTTGTCATCAATCGACTTTTCGATATCAAGACCTTGCAAAGACATTGATCCTGACATCACAACGTGTTTGGCAACAACACAAAGAGGATGTAATTTACTATATATCAAAGTTTATCCATTTTTTATTATCAAGGTCCGGCAGTAAGAGTTTTTCTGCCGAAAATTTGCTGTCTTTGGGCACACGATTAGCGCAGAATACTCTCTTCTTACAAAGTAGGGGCGAGAAGGTAAACATTAACCGTGAGGATAAAGAGACCCACTGAGGTCGCAGCGTTGACTGCGACGACAGTGAGCGTTTCTTGATCTCTGCATTTCTCATGGCGCCACGACTTTTGCCACCGAAATTCCTCCAAGTGCTTCTCGATCGCTGCGGAAGTCCTCTGAGGGCCCTGAGCAACCGACTCGTGCTCCAGGGAGTGGAAACGTTGTGGGTCCTATTCTTTGCCTTGAGTATCTCAAGGTAACGTCCACTGCCCAACCCGTGCGCATGTCATGACCGTGACCCACCTCCTCGATGCCACCGCCCGGGGCGACCGCCTCCAACGCCGCCGCCTTCGCCGCCGTTGCTACCGCCGCCACCGCCACCGCCGCCACCGCCGCCACCGCCGCCACCGCCGCCACCGCCGCCACCGCCGCCACCGCCGCCACCGCCGCCACCGCCGCCACCGCCGCCACCGCCGCCACCGCCGCCACCGTCGCCACCGCCGCCACCGCCGCCACCGCTGCCACCGCCGCCACCGCTGCCACCGCCGCCACCGCCGCCACCGCCGCCACCGCCGCCACCGCCGCCACCGCCGACACATTAACCGCCGCCACCGCCGCAATTGCCGCCACCGCCGCCACCGTCATTGTCGCCGCCACCACCGCCGCCACCGCCACCGCCACCGCCACCACCGCCGCCAGCGCCCACCGCCGCCGCCACCCGCCGCCACCGCCGCCGCCCCGCCCCACCTCCGCCGCCACCGCCGCCGCCACTGCCGCCGCCACCACCGCCCACCGCCGCCACCGCCGCCACCGCCGCCACCGCCGCCACCGCCGCCACCGCCGCCACCGCCGCCACCGCCGCCACCGCCGCCACCGCCGCCACCGCCACCGCCGTCACAACAACTGCCACCGCCGCATCTCCCGCCACCGCCGCCATCACCGCTACCGATCCCGCCGCCGTCACCAGCGTCACCGCCGCCACCGCAACTACCGCCACCACCACCATGCCGCCGCCACTACCGCGTCCACGCGCGGGGCCCAGTGAGTGGGTCGGATTCGGAGCGGCCGCCTCCGCCCCGTCGCAGTATGTTTCCCGATAATTGACACGGTCGGGCGGACGCCATCTCGGAATTAATTAAAACTCGTGCGCGGACGGCAGGTGGCCTTTTGCGGTGACTGCGGCCCGCGGGGCGCGCGACGCGAGTGGCATGTGGGGGTGGTTGCGAACGAGCGTCGTTACCCGTCAATGCTGTATTATTAGTTTCTGTTTCTCTGAGTTGGTTTTTCGTGCATTAGTGAGCAGTTGTTTTCGGAAGTGAACCTCGATAAAAGAGTCACAGAACATTATCTCTCTCTCTCTCTCTCTCTCTCTCTCTCTATATATATATATATATATATATATATATATATATATATATATATATATATAGTAATTTTGTTTTAAAGTAAATAATAATAATTTGATCTAGAGAAATGAAAAATACATACAAATTAGATAATTTCTTCTGCCCTTTTTGCGGCGTCCAGAAGAAATATTTTCATGTAAAACACTAGATCTCGTACATCCAGCGTGTAAAGCGGGCTTTATGCTCGACTGTAATTTGTGTTGTAGCGTATCATGTGTCAAGGATTGCATACATGCATGTAGGGTTTTTTTTCCCTAGGGCTTTTATCCAGCCGACAGCCGGTTGCCCTTTACGTCCCGAAGGGACGCATATTAGACCATACACTAGACAAACACATGCGGGCTCCTCTGGTCTGGGGTCAGCAGAACGCGAGGCCCTCCGCGACAACACACACACAAATTCAAGGGACAAACAGCCGTGCCCAAGGCGGGACTCGTACCCGCGACCCTTCGGACCGAAGCGCTGAGTCGGTACTCGCTCTTAGCCACCTCGGTCATCCAGGTCGGAGTATGTAGATTTACTTGTCATTCATAACACTGTCTAACAAAAATGCTCTTTGGAATACTTTTATTTCTCAAAATAGCAAAACTTTGTGGTTGAGAAAAATGAATATGACAATAACTTTCTTTTGTTGGCTCTAGTTTTTTAGATTTTCTTATTTCAAGTAGAAATTCTAAAAAATATCCTCCGGAATATTTTATTTTCTGAACATAATCAAAGTACCCTAATTTTGGGTTGAGAATAATGAATGTGACATTAGACATTGTTTAGTACGTCTAACTCAGGTTTTATAGCTTCACTATACTCAAAAGGACTTATTCACATGAACGTCTGTTCGCTCGTCGCTTGTACTTCTTTTCTATGCCATCTCTTGTCACTATCCAATAGCAGTCCGACAGGATAGCGGTGTTCCATTTCCCCTTATACCTTCGTTCCATTTGTGAAAAGTTCTGATGAAATCGCTCTCCTTGTTCATTACTTAGAGCACTGCAGGTGTCGGGGAGGAATGCAGTTGAGAATGTAGCAAATGAAGTTTATCCTGTGAAGATGAAGGATGAAGTGATTTCTCCCTTCCATAATCTTCGTCAACATCTGACTGTTGAGTGTACTCTTCCGGAGGGTGTGGTACAGGTAGATTGTTTCCATGTGGAATATCTGACGGAATGTTGTGGTATTCTATAGTCCACCTTCCCAGTCGACATACCATGAGGCCATGAAACTATACACAGAAATAAAACTAACCCATAGCCGAAAACTACTGAGTTCAGTTGAACCAACACGATCTCCAGGCGTTGCATTTCGCAAAAAATTCCTTATAACTTACATGGGCTATATCAAAGAAGAACAAGCTAACAGCAAATTTTAAATGTCATTTTCCGTTTTTCCTTTATCAAAAGAACCAGAAATGACTATTCTCAAGCTGGAAATATTTTCACTGTAAGCCAGTGCAATCTGCAATACTCGAAATGTTGTATGTACAGGTATATCTGTTTGATAAACCTTGCGAAATAATTTACTTCTAAAGCAGCGTACTCACGGGTTTTGCAGTCGATCATGTAGGAAATACTACAATTTTTTCTTAATATATTAAGTGTATTATCATGAAGATGATATGCATTATAATGTAGAATTGGTTAAATCAGCGGATGGCCGGGAAAACAGGAGACAAGAAAACTTGCTTCTAACGCTCTTCGTCTACCGTAACATCCATGACCAGGTACTCAGCGGTTGAAAGCTGCGCCATCACCGTTACGCTATGGGTGGTCTCCGATGTTGGGTCGATGTAGCGCGTGTTCGTAATGTCGTCCATATCACCGTGAATACTGCAGTGGCATTGTGGCCAGTTACTGCGAATGTCCCCGTAAAGAAGATTAATCTTCAGATCTTACCCATTTTTATAAAGCGTATTTTATCAGTGCTTTATGAATAAGGAAGCAATAATTTATTCTGAAACTAACACCGCAGCATTAACCCCACAGTGCCCTCACCTGCAAAATCTGACTTTCCAATTCCCGTCCGCGCCGCCCGCTCGGTGCGTCGCCGCGTGGGCGCGCGCGTTGTGCAGTGCCATTGTGGCGACGCGGCGGCGACGCTTATGCTAACAAGTGCGCGTAAATCGCGCATCGCCCGCACTTAAGCCCTCGCTCTCATAATTGGTACCGGCCGCCCGCCTGTCGTCCTCGCCCCGCCCACCACCTTCCTCACTACCCGTCCCTGCCACTTTCAGTCCCTTGCTACCTCACCCTCCCCGCCCCGCCCCGCCCCGCCCCGCCCCGCCTCTTGCTCCGCCCGCTTCCGACCCTGCCCCATGCCATCCCGACCCTCCTCTCGCGGTTCCTGCAATCTTGCCCCACTGCACCTCACCTTTCCTCGCCTATCCCCGACACACCCTCCTCTACTCACACTTTCCCGCTCCTCTCCTACTCGTCCCCACCACTCTGAGTCCCTTTCTACCTCTCCCTGAACGCCCCGCCCCTTCCCGTCTCTTGCTCCGTCCGCCACCGACCCCGCCCCATCCCATCCAGAGCCTCCTTTCGCGGTTTGTTCAATCTTGCACAGCAGCACCTCACCATTCCTCGCCTATCCCCGACACACCACACTACACTCTACTCCACGTCACCGTATTCTACCTCGATCTTACCGGCTTCGCTCTCCGATCTCGCCTCGTCCTCCCCTCTATTCTACCCCACTCCTCTCTATCCCGCTCCACCACGCTCCATCTCGTCCCATCCCGCCATTCATCGCCCCGTCCCAAACCCCACCCAGAACGTCCCTCTCCGCCTTGTTTTCTCGTATCCCACCGCAACTTCGCGCCCCCCACTCCATTCCGCACTTCCTCGCCTCATTCCTTCTTGTCCCATACCGCCCGGCCCAGGCCAACAGCCACTCATCCCCTCTTTCTCTCTTCCAACCTCACCCTGCCCCTCCCCGCAACAATCCACCCCTCCTATCCGCGTCCTATCCAACCCTACGCCACCCCGTTCCACCAAACTTCTTCCCTTCCAGTCCCGCCCGGCCCAGCCCAACCCCACGCGTCCGCCTCCGTTTCTTTTCATCCCACCTCACCCCGCCTCGCAAACCCCCCCTCCTCTCCCAGCCACTCTCTGCCGTACCCAACCAAACCCGCCTCTCCCCTTCACGTCCCATGTCACCTCGCTCCGCCCAGTCCAACCCCACCCGGCATTCTCCCTTCCTTTCATTCCATCTCACCCCGCCCCTCCTCACAGCAAACTACCCTTCCTCTCCGAGCTAGTCGCCGAACTCAACCCAACACCCCCCCATTTCACCTCCGCCTGTTCCCTTCCCACACCATCCCGCCTCCCTCCACCCATTCCTACCGCGCCCTACCCAACCCTACGCCACCCTGCTGCACCAAACCTCTTCTCTTTCCGTCCCATCCCATCCCGCCCGGCCCAGCTCAACCCCACCCAGCCGTATCCTGCTCTCCCCGTGCCGTCGCATCCCACTTCACCCCGTCCCCCCGCGAGGACGCGACACTCGACGCGCGCTCACGCCCGTGCTCCCGAGCGCTGACAAATTGCCCGAAATGCAAATGCGAACGGCGTCTCCGGATTGGGGCTCGTCGCACATTCATCCTGCGCCGCAGGGGTGCCAACTTCCCCATGCGTTGCGCTGCGCGCGCTCTTCGAGTAATTTAAGTGGACTCGTGGAAGGAGGGGAGGCAGTGAAAATACATTTTTGACCTATTTCAACGAACTTGCCCCATGCATTTTGGAGGACCTAACAAATCCATAGAATCATAAATAAAAATAGAATAACGCATAATATAATAACAATAATGACTTCGTGATATTGCGGTTCATGATTTTTGTCAAATAGTATTTAGCGAAATAGTATTTACGCTTTTGTTATTCGTGAGTCACTGATGTGTTTGCTACCCAGGACGGTAGTTTTCACCATTTTTTTAAATTTATTGATTTAATGAATAAGTTTAGTAAATAAATATAATTTTGTTTGAAAAATAGAAGGCCCACTAATTCATTTATCTTATGGTTTCTTTATACACAGGATATTACAAAAAGAAATATGGTACAGAGGTATTGTTTAACATGACATTGTTTTCATCAGAAAAAATTAAATGAATGTAACATAAAAAACTATTTTACTATTGATTTAATTTATAAGAATTTTGCAATCAAGAATAAAATTTCATGCCGGGTTCTACCTCCTGGACGAAGGGTGGGCGTTTGTAAACCCCTGCTCCACTTGATCTGGCAGCACCGCGATACCGACTGTGAGGACATGTTCTCCGAGGTGTAATCTGGAAAGCAGGGCGATACCCATCGTTGGCGCGAAGTAAAATTACCTTTGTCACTGGCGTCACAAAAGGCATTAGGGTTTCCTTCGAGCTTACAGGTGGCACCTGGTCCCGTTTATGCGGAAAGATTACGCCACCGTAACACTTAATCAAGACTAAGTGCTCAATTTTATCTGCTCCCTGCGTAATCCGGGAGGAGGGGGGAGTTATAAATATTTTTCTATAATGATAAACGCCTGGAGATAGTGTAGCATTGCTGCGTGTTGTCGAGTCCCGCTGCGAGAAACGCAATCTGTTACTGTTGCTAATACGAGCTTATGGGCGCCCCTTGGTAGTCTACTTCTTGCGGTGGTGTGAAGATCGGAGATAGCGTGCTACTTTGTACTCCGAACATGTAACCAAGTATTCTCACATTGCTTTCTTAGGCAAATTTCTTTTTTTATTTTTTTTATTTTTTTTTTATTTTCATAGTACTACTTAGATATGTAGATTTGAAAGGATGTTCCATGATTCTGGTACGGAGTACGAATAACAGGGTTTTAATTTGTGGAAATATTTACTAATAATCTCTATATAGTGTTTAAGTTACTCCGTAATTTTCATTTACACATTTGAAATATTAATTATATATTTCATTATAATATTTTTTTTTTAATTCTGTAAGTTTTGTATTATCTTTTTAAAAAATTCTAATAAAACAATTTGTATTCCGTGTATATTTTGTAGGCCCATTTATCTAAGAATATTCTTTTCTTATGTGGTGAAGATTTGAAACACTAATCTTCACACTTTTCGGTTGAACCTTCATAGTTGCGAAGGGATTTATGAATTGGAGAAATTCTATTTTCATGTTCTATCAGAAATAATATTTTGCAATTAAAGTGTATATTTTGATGCTTTAACTCTTTCGTTGCTTCTATATCTCGCAAATTTACTTTCTGTTCATTAGAAAACTGCTTAGAAATAGGAGAATACTACTCGTACATTTCACAAGTTCCACGTTTATTTACCATTTGACTATGCAAACGAAATGCTGGTTAATATTCAAAGTAATATCAATAAATATTGTAGCAGAAGACTTGTGATATTAAAAAATTCCTATCTTCAGAATAAGTCGAAATAATCAATTTCCTGTGCAAGGAGAATGCAAATATCACGCAGGGATATGAATAAGTTTATTTATGCGTCCTACATGTAACGTAGTACATCTGCTTGGACGTGGGCAAATGGATTCTACGTTGGAAGCGTGGGATCTCATCAGATACGGGAGGGACAAATGCCTAACGATTAATGTAAAACTCACCGCGGCCTACGCTCCGAATAAATAACAGAAGCCTGACGAAGTTCACAATGGTGAGTAAATGGCACGTCAAAGCACCGGTTCGAGATTGCTCCATTCGGTGTTTAAGTGAAACTAAAAAGTAAAGATGCCTTATCTGTTGATGGTTTTTAATTCATAAAGCACATTTTCAAAAACTAGATATATTATTGAAACTTCTAACATACTTTCACCAAACATTAAGGTGTGTGTTTACGCTTTGGAAGAAAACGAAACCAAGTAGTGATTTTGATTAGATATGGTAAGCAATAAATTGCTTATGAATGATAAATTGCTTATGAATGTCACATGCTGGTCGCATTGCGACTGGAAGGCAGACGTTACGTTGTTTGCATCTCTGACTTCAAACAAAAAATAAAGTTTGTTAATAATATATAAATTTTGTATATTCTTTAAACATTTTAATTAAGACAAAGAAATATTCAGTTTTTAAGGTATTCCTTCGTAATTAAGGTAAATTATTTCGAAGAAAATTATTTTTTGAGAAATATTTTTTACCTTAAAATGTCGGAAACATCTAGACCGTAAACATTATTATTACAATACTTCATTAAACAAGTGGTGCTTTAACGGTACATTCTTTGTTACATTATTACGTAACTTTTGCAATTTTCGTAAATTTAGAGAGTTCGCAGAAAATCGGATTCGCGGTTTTATTTGCGTACTTTGCACTATCCGAGGGAAAATTAACAAAAAATTTGAAGAGGTTTTTGACAAAATTGTTTTCATTCCTTTAGGCTATTTCACGGAAAACTCAGCATAATTTGGAAAAATTGAACATGAGCTTTTAAAGACCTAATTTTGAAGCACTTATTTCGTTAAGAAGAAAACTATTATTTTCAGTATTATAGTTGTAAGAAGACGCCGAAAACTTTTTAACATATGCAATTGTCGAAAATTTAGACACGCATCTTTTGTGAAAGCGTACTTTGCTCCTTCAGAAAAACAATTAAAGAAAAGTCATTCTTATAAAAGTTTTGAAAATATCTTTGAGGCGTCATGTAAAGTACTCCCAAAATCAAAATGTCCGTTTCAAATTCAACTATCGCTACATCAGCTATCATTAGGGTTATTTTAATTTTGAAGAAAATCTTGCCTTCGATTTAGCCGCTAGCGTTGCTCACAGTGGACAGGCAGACAGAAAACCGATTGTTCGGTATCAAGGACCCACAAAACGTAGATTCTGACTACACATTGTGTTAGAGGAAGTAATATACTAAATATAAAAACCAGAATTATCTAAACTGTTTAGTATCAGGGACCTACAATTCGAATTTTTCTGCCGAAAAGTTGCTGTTTTTCGCTGCAGCATTGTATAACTTTCTCTATTCTGCGTAATATTACGCGAAAAAATAAAAATAAAGCTAAAAAAGGGAACTAGTTAAACATAATTCATAAAAAAATAAGCATAATCTGGGTTCCTCTAATAATAACAGAGAAACAGTGATTATACTCATATCAGAAAGAGTAAGTTGAACAAAATTTCATTGAGTGCAATTTTATGAACAAAATGACAGTAAGTTCCGTTATAAATTACGTTCGATTGATTGATTTTTTGGTGTTTCCGGGCGCGTCAACTGCTTAGGTCATTAGTCCCTTTAGTGTAGTGCATGCTTTTTTTCGGGAGATGGCGGTGATCTTCCTCCGCTGGATGGCGAGATCCGGCGCCGACCTACCGTCGGCTAGTGGGGTTTCCCCCTAACTAAGACTCTTCCACCAGCGGGTCGAAAATCCTGCCGCCATCAGGACTCGAACCTAGGACCTCCCGGTCAGAGGCGCTCAGTGCATCAGTTGATGCACTGAGCTACCGCTCCCGGTATTACGTTCGAAAATATAGATATTAATACATCGAAAAACTAATAGGGGTATTTCGCATGAACCGATTAGTTATCCTTACCATCCCGAAGACTTACCTGGTCAATGGCGCAGTCATGTGATCTTGCGGCCGGAGTGTTATCAGATCGTGTGCGGCCTACGCCGACCGCGAACATCGCGTCGCGGTGACTTAGCCAGCCATGCAAATTCTTTGCTCCGCGGGCGCGCATATGCCTTGTCGCCATTAGCATGGACGCTTTTTTCTTTCTCGGACTTCCCGTTGCAGCCGCCCGCAATCTCCTCGGTGATCGCGCAGTGTCGAAAGGAACTGTCGCATGTTATTACGCGCCACGCCGCTCTAGACTGGACCTCTTGCACAACTTGCTTTCGCTGTTTATTTAAATATTTATTGATTTATTTATAGCTTACTATTAATTTAGCATTCGTATTTAATAAAGAAATGTGGCCTTTATTCCAAATATATTACTTTCGGGCTATGGAGTAGAGAGATTGTCATGTAAACCTGTGTATAACGGCGAATTTTCTGCATAAAAACTCTCATTACAGGACCCTGATATCGAAAAAAGGGAAAATTTAGTTACTAAGTTTGAAAGAAAAAATTCTCTAACACTTGGTGTAGCAAGAATACAAGTTTTGTGGGTCCCTGACACCGAAAAACCGCAAGACGGCAAATGTCTGTCCGTCTGTCCGTCTGTCCGTCTGTCCGTTCGTCCGTCCGTCTAGGAACAACGCTAGCGGCTAAACCGTTCAGCCGATTTTCTCGAAAATTGATATTCTCCAATCGATCTGGCTGATGTCTCGGCCCCTGGAGTTTGAAACCGATATTTTAATTTTGAGTGGTACTTTACATGAATTCCCTGGGACATTTCCCAAATGTGCAATAAAATTGCCCAATCGTTTTTGATTAAATTTTTTGTTGGATAATGTAAAGAACGTTTAAGAGGAAGGTGAAGGTCTCATGCTCGTTAAAAACTCTTAATTTTTTGCAAAATTTCAAATTTTTTTCGGCGTCTTTCTACAGCCAAAATAGTAAAAAGAGAAAGATTTTTCCCTTACTGATATCAATTCTTTGAAGATATATTTTTAAATATGGTCAAGTACAATTTTTTGGTAATTTGAGTACTTTTCGCGTAATTTGACGTGAAAATAGGGCGAGATAGTACGTTGTGCTTTAGCACCATTAGTTTTTAATTCATTCAATGATTTTTGAAGTTTCAGTAACGATGATTTTGAACATTAATTGTTCAATACCCTATTCAAAAACGTCCACACTATTAACAGCAGTTAATAAATGCTTGAGGAGGGTAGAATATACAAAAATGTGAAAAGAAGATACAACTTAGACATTTTGCACGATGCGACTGAGTGTACCAGTGAACATAAATCTTAAATATTTTTCTTTTTTACAATTCAACATTTTTTTATAATTTAACTTTATTTACAATCTGTTCGTACACGTGAACGAAAGATAAATTTTGCAGACTTACAGTGATTGGAGAAGACTTTATTAACATTACTAACTCTTCATTAAATAAGTAATTTATAAGGATAAACTACTGGATTTCGTTACCGTGAAGGATCACGCACGATTTATCAATTAATTACAATAAGAGTTTCACTATTCGTTAATCAAGTGTCAATATATGTATAATGACAGTAAAATAAGTATAGGTCTATATGTACACAGAATTAGTGTGTGGTAGTTATGCAATAAAATGGTAAAATAATTTTTTTGGGGGGAAATGAATTATTCACGCTCATGATGGCTAATTGATTCAATTTCCTCTTTAAATATTGTCCGTAATCGTTTTTTGAACTGACTTTGGAATATGGTAAGCCAAATGAAATATCAAATAGTTTTCTTTTTGATATTACATATACTATAATTAGAGAGATCAGAATAACAGAATGATAGAATATTGATAGAGAAGTAAAATTGGAAATGAGAGTGGACGAGAGAAAATTGAAAATTATCGAGGCCTAAATCGATTGGCCCAAATCGAAAAAGGAAAAGAAGATTTTGTTTAATGTTTTCGACATCTCACAAGTATTTTGAATTTAGCTTAAGTTTTAATACGACAGTCATATGTTACACTTCCATTCAGTTGAAACAATCCCAGTATATATAAAAGTTTTACAAGAATTTTGCAGATTACCACCGAATTTCACTCTAGTTAGTATACGCACAATATTAAATTGAACACAGCGAATAGACAAACGTCATGCATAAAGTTTGTAGAACCAGTAAAAGCCTAATTCCCCTGCCATCAAATTCATTTTCGATTGATTTTTAAAAGACGTTACGTAGAAGTGAGTTTCATCTTTACTCAGTTCCAGAAAGATTGTAGTATCTGTGAGATAAACTGGATGAAATATAATTCGAATGTCTTATCAGACGTCCACTTCCGCAAGTAACCTCACTGCAAGTTCGAAGAACACTATCTCCCTTCAAATGCAAATCTTCAGACAGCGTCTGTTATACTTCCGCATCACTACCACGTATTATTTTGCATAATAGGTAATCGTATCATTGATAACAACCCTTAAGAAAATTTCATAATTAGTATTTCTGCGTTACATTACTCATGTTTTGTAAAATTTTTAATTGAAGTGTCATTTTCGTAAAAGAAAATATTTCACCAAATCAATACCATCTGCATACAAATTAATTTTTAAATGTTTTCCAATCCCGTGATTTTTTTAGAGATATGTGTCTAGAGGAAACAGAGAGCTGAAAATAATTCTGTGCAGAAAAAAAGCTTTCAGTTTTATAATCAATCTGTCTGAATTAAGTGTTTAGTATCGTGTGTAGATTGAACATCCTGGGTTAGCTTTAAACTTCTATTTCTGCTTTTTAACTCCTTTCCAGGAAGGTGATGAGTTAAGTTCTCAAGAGTGCCGAACTCACATAACATTTTCAACACATTTTTTTAAAAGTTTATGCTGTGTAAAGGATTGCAGGTTCTGCAAAGTTTTTTTATTTACTTTGCGCGTTCGACTTATTTCGAGACTTTTAACGATAAAAATTACACGACGACGTGTAACAATGAAATTTGTTTTTAAGTAAAGGTCACCTCAGAAGAAGTCGCTACGTGAGAACAATATATTTTTATTTTTTATATTAATTATTTTTGTTTAATTAACCTTTATTTTGAGAGATGAGAATTATTCTTAGGTGGAGTATGACGAAAAATAGACACGTAAAGCTAAGCTTCCCTTCTTCCTGCTTTAAATCTGGAGAGCATGTTGATAGAGCACAAATATAAAGAAACGTAGTACACATACAATAATATTAAATATATAATGTACTGGCTCATTTTACTCAAAACCAAGTTAGGTGCATCAGGATAGTGCTTTATGTTGTATTTTTATTGTATTTAGTGGTAACAGATTATAACAAAAAATATAAAGACACGATAATTGATAATAATTTTTACAATACAATAATTTGTATTTTATCAATCTTCTCTCTTTTGTGAACGTGTTATACAAATATTTGCCACAAAGCTTTCTCACAAAAACGAGTTTCTACAACAACCGTAAAATTATGATATAGGTAAGGAAAAACAAGTATTTATTTAAATTCATTCCTCAACGTCTACCCATAGCCACGAATCCATAACTTAATTCTCTAAACGATCGCATTCGAAAAAGCCACAGTCTCCGGAGAAGATTCTCTTCTTCTGAAGCAACAACATCTTCTTTTTACCGTCGCATTAGCACACAAAGTTTGCTTCTACACCGCGCGCAGGACGAATACGGGCACATCCCACCCTCGCCTTCGTCCCTTCTCTCGTCCCGAGTCGCTGCTACCGCAAATGTCCGCGCGCACGGTGTCTCTCTTAAGACGCGTCGCGTGATCGTCGTCGGCGACACGCGCGCTCCCAGCGGACGCCGTCGGAACGACACGCGCGTAAATATTAATGAATCGCCGCCTCCAGGGCTCTCAGGTTCGCGGCGGGAACGCTGTCGTGCCGGATTGTCTGTATTTACTTCGCATTTATTTGCTTTGCCATTTGAGAAACTTCTGACAAACAATCGCGTGAACTACTGATATTTCGAAATACAATTACATCCAAAATATAAAGAAACGTTTTGAATATGTATGCGGGACTATTAATAGTACTCTCCGATAAAAACTAGTAAGGATTTCAGAATGAAACTGTTAAATTAATGGCGACACCAGTCCTAATGTATGGAAGCGAGAGTTGGGTCCCTCGCAAACGGAAGTCAATACAACACAAATAGCAGAAATGACCTTCCTCAGAAGAGTTAAATCTGGTTCAATAGTATACAAAATAGAAATGATGAAATAAAAGCAGAACTTAACGTATATAATATTGGACAAATAATGGATGAATTCAGGAGAAAGTGAAAAGAACATATCCAACAAATGGAAAAGAACCGATTGCCAAAAATAACTAGAAATTAAAACCTAGAGGAAAGAGATGTTGAAAAGATGGGTAGAACGCTTTGTGTAAAGTCGGAACAGGCATCGCCTACACCGTGAAGTAAAGAAGATAATTTAAAGAAGAGGAAATAATAACTTATCATTAAATAATAAATTATCGAGGAAATAATAACATTAAGAACTACTTATCTTTGCGTCAGTATCGAAGATATTAGACTTGTTCAAAAAGCATTTGAACTACGACATGAAGTAGTTCAAAATTGCTAAAAACTCAAAACTACTTTTTATTTAAAAAATGTGTATGTGATGATTTCAAGAGTAATAAATTATATTAGGAAACATAACTGTAGCTTCAATACTGAAGGCGTGAGGTAGGTTTGAAAAAAAATATTTTCACAAATTTCGAAAGACCACAGATTCTAATGAAAATCAGTCATTAAAAAAATGTTCCTAGATGACATTAATTAAATAGCTACTTTTGAAGAACAGATTTCATTAAGAAAAACCTATATCTTCAAAACTGTAGTTGTAGGATGATCCCGAAAAAAACAATTAAACTTTTATAATGTTCCAACCTCGTCGTCCACTGTCGGATCTGGATCCTCGTCATCCACTGGCTACCGCAAATGCCCGTGCGCGCGGTTTTTCTCTTAAAACGAGTTGTAAAATCGGTGACGCGCGCGCTCCCAACAGAACCGTTCAGAACGCCACGAGCGTAAATATTAATAAATCGCTGCTTCTCGAGCGCTGGGCGCCGCAGAGAGGCTGGAATAGGCTAAAAGACGCGCAGACAACTTGTAGGATGTCAAAACAAGTTTACATTCAAAACACCTGGGTTTTTCGTTCAGATAGAAGTTTAAGCTTAGTGCTCAAACACATTTCGTTATTTAAATACCATGAATGTGTTATCGCATGCTCTTATTAATCGATTTAATAATAGAAAACACTAAATTTTACAGTATCTTGAAATTGATCAAGTGAATGTATTCCTGCAGACATTGTTCATTAGCGACTTTTTGACAAAGAATGAAGCACCTGGATTTTGGACATCCGCAGGTCGAGTTGCCCATGCGCAAAGACTCGGAAGTGCAGTACGCTAGATGCTTCACACTAAACAAAAGTCTTTAACATTTTGTTGTGGCAATTGTAGTTAATTTATTAAAAGCATTCGAAAGCATTCGACATTTTTTCGTGTCCGGGCAATGCTGCCAATACATAGCGTACAACAGATCCCTGGTAACCTTGGAACATTTCATCCCTGAGGAAGGCCACGATAAATTGGTCAAGTCGTATGGAAAATATACCACGACGCACTCTCGCCCTCGCTGCCATGAGTATTCCTCTTGCGGTTTGTTGACCATCTTTCGTGTTCAATTAACCTCCAGATCCTGTGCGTAACTCATCTGATTTTTTAGCCTCTGAAACATTAGAATTCAACCTCTTTGTAAATGCTGCCAATTCAACCATCGTACCCTAAATAACTGCGTGTCTGGCGATGCAGATCATGCGCTGCAAATTTTCATTTGTTTCTTTCACTTCATTATTTCATTTGAAAAGAAGGGTGTCATTGACAGCAATGAAAAAAGAAGAAAATGGGGGCGGAGTCGTAGGAAATGCGGAGGTGGAGGAAAAGACGGACACACGTAGGTCAAGAGGAATTTGGAGATGATGCTGGAGAAGATTCACAGATGAGAGAGAAGGTTGAGATAATGGTGAAGGTGGAGACGTAGGTAGAGTAGGTGTGACGAAGGGGAGCTGGAGACGAAGATGGAGACTGAGGCGAAAACGCGGGAGATGCGCGGATGAAGGCGAGGGCAGAGACGTCGTCAAGATGAAGTAGAAGGTGGTGTCAGAGAGGAAAACGAAGGCGAGGGGGAGATGGAGGCGATAATGAATGCGGGGAGGTAGTGAAAGTAGTGTTGACTGTGGCGTGTACGACGACGTCGCCGGAATAAGGGTAAATAGAGGATAACGACGTCACGACGAGACGGCGACGACAATGACAACGATGACGCCGACGACAACACGATGACAAAGTCGACGACGACTATGACGTCAACGACAACGACGAAAACGACGACAACAATGACAACGACAACGACGACAACAATGACAACGACAACGACGACAACAATTACAACGACAACGACAACGACGACAACAATGACAACGACAACGACGACAACGACGAGTATGTCGACGACAATGACAACGACAGCGATAACGGTGTCGGCGGCGACGACAGTGATCGGAACGACGACAACGATGAAGACAAAAGCAACGACAACGACGTCAACAATGACGCCGGAATCAGCCACGACTCCGACCACGACGATGACGTGGACGTCGGCGGGGGCGACTGCGGGCGCGCACACGGAGAGCGCGGGCGCGGGCGCCGCCTCTGCGGTGCGGTCCGTTGCGGCGTGGCGTGGCGTCGCTTCGCTCGGCGTCGCGTTGCGTCGTTTGCCGCAGCCTCCGCGGCCGCCCACGGGCTGTGAGTCAGCGGGCGGGCCGCCTGCGCCGCCTGCGCCGTGGACGCGTCCACCTTGCGCTCCCGCGCGACGCCGCGACGCGACGCCACGCCCTCGCACGGCGCCCCTCGGCCGACGCCCGCTCGCCGCGCCGCGCTCGTTCCCACCGGCGCGCTGCGAACCGACACGACACACAGTCGACTCCGGTTGTAGTGAACTCGGATATAGTTAGAACATTTCCATGTAATTACATGTTTTTACAGGAAGTAGATACCTACATAGATGAATATTTTTTAGAGTTTACAAGATATTCCGAATGAATTAGAACTATTTTTATTTTACATATTTTTACATACTTTGGTATGATTACATATTTTTACATATTCTACATATCACAATATATTTCGTTACATATTAATATATCTATACGTCGAAAGGGAACATTTCAGATATGCAATTTGCAACAGCATTTGCAATTTGTTACGGAATCATCCTTTGTACAAATCAAATGTAATGATGCTGCGCTTCTATGACCATATCATCGCCATGAATTGTCAAACTTACCCTCCCCCCGCTTATCCCCTCCACCGCTTACCCCATCCACCGCTTACTGCATACTTGGAGTAAAGGCTCTGTGGATTTTTATGAAGAAAAGTAATTTGAACTACGTTCTTCAAATGTTTCAAACAGCACATGCGTTACTCGATTGAAAAGTAACAAATATTTTTACACAAAATGTTCTTACCGCGACATTCGATTGCGGGGGCCATTAACCTCCTCCCCAGGAATCCATCACTGGCTGCACGGTACTACTATTCACTTGAACACCAGCTCCTCGTAAACGTTGTAATATACTATGAGAATAAAATTCGAATAAAATTCGTAGTAGTGAATCTATTGTTCTTCGTGGTGGAGTCTAGTGCACAATTTCTTTTGCAAATGTAGTACCTACTTTCAGCCATTCGGAATTCTTGTTAAGAAATAATAGGCGACGTCTATGATCGGAAAGGGTGTGTAGAGAACAATTTTGAACACAATGAATTTTTATTTTACATATTTTCTATTTTTTCTTACATGTTTCGGAAAAAATTGCTTATATGTATGTACATATTTTGCATTTTTTATTACAATAAATTCCGTTCCCTGAATGTAGTGAACCCTCGGTTATAGTGAACTTAAGTCACTGGTCCCGTTTCACTTGTATTACCAATAAGCATAAAAAGATTTGGTTATAGTGAACCTGAAACTCGGCTATAGTGAACGCAGGAAATTCAACTCTCTGGAAATTAATTCCCTCTTGGAAGAGAATACATCGCTTCAGTGCTGCAAATTCTATCACTAGGCAACTTGAAAAAACCATCGTCGGTCAAAGATCATAATTGAAAAAGTCTCCCCTGAGGTGAAGGTAACGCACTCGGAATGGGCTCGTTACTGAAAAGCTGATGTCTCTCAGTTTCACTGTGGAAATACAGGTCTTGTCCTGGATGGCTTACAGGTGTGGCGGCGGCGACGCGCGGTTGATTCTACGTTTTGTTAAGTTTCAGTCAGTGAAATTTTTTAATGGACAAATAAAAATTTTGAAAATTTTTGCAGTTCGTGCTGAATGTATTTTGCTGTTAATGTATCTTGCTGTATCTCTACGTTAATCAAACCAATTGTTATAGTGAAGTCCTATTTAATTTTGACATCATCTGATATAGTGAACCTGGGATATAATGAACCGAAAAGGTTAGTCCCCAGAAGTTCACCATAACCGGAGTCAGCAGTAGTTTTTGAGGCGCAATGCTGGTGGATTTTTGACACTAGCTATACTTCGAATTTTCTAAAGTTGCCGATGACATGAAGTATTGTCACACCTCCTGCCTTATAAAATCAATCTTTTTGACAGTGGGAAACACGTTTCTGAACCTGATCGAGATGGGAACAAATTTTGATCGGGAATTAATTAAAAAAAAAATCATTTTGTAAGGAAGGAGATGTAACAATGATCTAATGTTATTGGCCACTATTGAAAAATCGATGTATACATACGTGGATCGAATTCAAACATATGAACGAAGCACCAAGCCGGTTGCTCTCTTCGGGTATTTGCCGCTCTTTCTTCCGTCATTTCTAAGCGAATTCCAGAGTACTATCTTAACAAACGGGTCACGGACCGCGTGTGATTTTTCCTTCGTCATCCCGGACTGTTCCTCTCTCCTTTCATGCATTAATATCCCACACATTTCAGTAGACCAGTCGGGAGCCTGCTGCTTGTCCTGGTTGATGGGTGACCCGCTGGGAAGATACCTGGAGGAGAACCTCGTAAGTCGATTGAATGATTAGCGATCCAACGGATCACTATCCATATCAATCCAACGGATTGATTAGTGCGTCAACGGATAAGGCATTAGTCCCGCAGATAAGGTATTAGTCCCGTGTAGTTCTTGTTATTTTCGCGGGAGGTTGCGGTGAGCTTCCCCCGCTGGATGGCGAGATCTCACTCCGACCTGTGGGGATTTTCCTCAGCTATTATGGCATCAGTCGGGACAAGCTTTAACCTCCCGACAAATCTCTCTACAAGTGTGGTAGTGTAGTGCATGTGAGTGTATGTGCTTCAATGTAAGTGGTGAGTACAGGAAAATGATGAGGAAGGAAAGATCGCTCGCGGTCTGTTTGCTAGGGAAATGTTTCAGAGTTCGCCTGGAGTAGATCGGAGATACCAGGGAAGACTTCCGATCAGAGCAGCCGGCAGCTAGAATTGTCCTCCAGAGAGCGTCTGAATTCGTCCTAGATAACAAGCTAGTGACGAAAATCCCACAATCGTCGGGACTCAAACCCTAGGGACTCCCGATCAGAGGCACTTCAGTGACTCAGTTGATGCCCTGAGCCACCTTTGCCGGTCCCCAAAGCCGACATCTGGATCTGAAGTTGACAACGCCATTCATATCTCGTGTTCTAACAAGGGAGGATTACCGCCAGCTCTCGGATCGGGCTAGAGTTTGCCCCACACCAGCGTCCGTAGTATAGAAAGATTTTCCTAAGGATGAGCCAAAGTGACAGTTCGCGTAACAAGTGAACGTCACATGTAATTCAGAGAAGTATCCCTCCGCCGCGACAGCTTTTCAGCCACGCCTCTTCGTAAAGTGTTAGGTTATGGCTCCTGTGAAAACATTCCTATGCAGAAATATGAGTTTCGCTCAGGTATATGCACGTACGGGAGTCCGAGAAATATTTAAATTAAATTACGTATGTGAAAAATCCCTTAACATGCTCTCACAATAAGTAAAAGAAAACTGCCACGAATGTAAATAGAAATCTCTCAATCACAGCTCGCCACACAACAGCACAATAGACGGAAACACGTTAACCAGTACGCATCTCGGTTTTAAAATAAATATATTTATCACACAAAAAGTAAATTCAATGTAATGTAAATAGAAAAAAAGAATTTTTACAGAAGAGCACATAACACTGCACTTCCTAATTTCAATTATTTCTCAAAGGGAACTATATTTTCGTCGGACGAGGACATCACAAAAGGAAGCGTCGAAGCCATTTACAAGTTAGCCAACTGCAAACGAACGAATGCAGGAAAGGAGTCTAATGTGCTCGTGGGCACAACGACCACAAAACCTTCAGTTATGTTGCCAGCACTAGCTGTCACTTTGGCTCATCCTTAGGAAAATCGTTCTATACTCAACGTGCCCGGAAACACTAAATACTCGCTCACGCGGATAGCTTTTGCGCTGTCTCCCACCGCCTCGATGTCAGAGTCTCTCTGGCCTCGTATGTCTTCTCTGGGTGTTCTGTCGCTGTTTGTCGCATGCGCCTACTCTAAGGTGACCATATTCGTCTGACCCGAATTCGGGACTCTCATGAATGATCCGTTGGAGGGGGCGATTGAGGTTAGGTTGAACGGATTGGGGAAAGTGCGATATTCTTTTTTAAAGAAAAATAAATGCATTTTTCTTCACAAATTAACCTATTTCACAATTTTTTTATTTTAATTAAGAACATTCTGAATATAAATACGATGCAATTCTTTGTTACAAATAACACCAGGGGACAAATAATAGAGTGAATACAGTTCAAGTGAAAACATGTAGGTCTCTACTTGCGCTATCAATGGTCCGTACGTGTAGATTCCCTTTCTCACTCAGCATCTTCCTTTCTACGTTTCATTACCTACCACCTCCCTTGCCCAGTCTTCGTCTCTCTGTCTTATACACCGTTGTTCCTTCTCGTTCACCGTTTCTCCTCCTCACCCACTGTTGACTCGTTACTTGCTTTTATTCATCGTCGTCTGTCTTCACCCTCTCCGGTTTCACACTACGAATATTATTTTAACTCGTTTCTCGTCTTCATTCTTTGTGCTTCGTCCTTATCTGCTTTGCCTGCCATCGCTCACTGTATGTTTCTACTGAATTTGATCATAATATTCTGGTTTCTTCATCAATGTTAGTTTTAATAGGTGTTTGTGGAGGTGTTGATAGATTCTTCAAGTTTTAACAGAACGTACATATGATTATTAGCTCTTCTTGTACTTCTGTGGCCTCTTATTTTATTTCTTATACTTACGAACTTCTTTACCAACATTCAAAGAATCTTTATAGAGTAAAATTAACTATTTGATTCAAGTAATTTTTCATATGTGATGTTTTCCCAATTTTGTTGTTCAGAGCTTGCTTGCTGTCAAGTGTCAAAACTTCCTTAACTGTTTTTCGCGACCCATCTGTTCTTCGCTTCACATGCAAATTTCCTCCGTCATCCCTTCACCTCCTCGATTGCTTATCTTCGGTGTCATGGGTGGCATTTAGCTACCTGCCTCTTTGCCAGTGCCAAATACCCACTCGTTGCAATGTATTCTCTGGGAGAGACCTGTGTCCGTTGCCGTAAATGGCCACTGCGTCCATTGAATGCGCACACACAATATTATCGTCTGTGCTCACTTCTACCGCGGCATATTGTGTCCTTGCGCCCACCTCTGTTGTGTTTTGGCCACATATCTTTCGTCAACGCTAAGGTACGCAGTATTGTTATTCCTTCACCAACATCGTAATGTCTCACGGTTGCAGAGTCTGTTTCTCTGGTTAGCGCTGTGAGAACTATAACTCAATTTCCAATAAAATCTACCGCTAACGTTCACGAGTAATGTGTAAGAATTATTGCACCTTCCCAGTTTTTAACACGTCAATTATGTATTCTAACTAAAGTGACTCGCCAACACGTTTCTGTTCGATAGGGTAACGCAGTGTTGCTGTTGATACTGCCGTCTAATACACACGCCTAAACGGTTAAAGTACGTACGACCTTTTCAAAGTTCCCGATAAATGATGATCTGTAGAAACAACAAATAACTGAACATTTTGAATCACATCGAAATGAAGGAAGAGCTCAAAAAACGTTTCACAAAATTATATTTATTCACTTTTAGAAAAATCGAAAACTCGAAGATTATTGATTTATGTCCTTCTATATTTATTCTCGAAGGCTAATGAAATGAAAGAGGTTTACAAATTCTGGAATGATACAATCGCTATTCGCTCTGAACATAATGTTGAACATGTTGCGGGAAATGAAATAGAAATGTTTTATATTTATCAATATTTGCACATGTTTGTTGTAAGGATTTATGGCACAGAAATCCTGCTGGCCGTAATGCACTATATATCATTATTAATACTGATTGTTTTTGTGAAAGGACACGTGTGTAAATTTTGATGGATGTTTAATGTTCAACGTTTATAAACAATAACTAATCTTTGAGTTTAAAACATACACCTCCAACTTAACAAAATTCGCCACTTTTGCTTCACTGACAATAACCTCACATTTACACGTTTGTTCTAAATGTCGCCTGTTTCAATAGATCGATTACAACTCGAACAATAAAGTAATGAACGAATGACGGGAGCGTTTGTTCTATTCATTCAGGATGTTATTAATATTAAATGATTATTTTATTATATATGTTAATAAGAAAGAGCAAGAGGAACAGGTAGTCAACTTTCTTTCATTTAAAACAAAAATCACGAAATTTAGTCAAACTCCTCTCTAAACGAAAACTCTTAGTGTTTTAAATAGAAAAATAAATGGAACTTTGATTAGTTGGTGGATGAGCCTGGGCCTCGCTATTAATGAGGACACAATAATAATAATAATAATAATAATAATAATACATATAATAATGTGATATGCTAATGAATGTGTTTTGAGGTTAATTGGATAAAGACTCATTGAATACAGTTATGAATACAGAAGCATTGACTTGAGTATTAAATAACCCTGATGATTTCCGTCAAATCAATTTTCGTGACATCTTTTTCTATCACACTTTTCAATTTAATTAATTGATCATTTTAAAGATATTCACGAAGCAAAGTGATATTGTAAATTTATTTTATAATATAACATTCTTATAAGCATTTCTAGGGTTCTCTTATCCTTATTCTGAAAAAAAAAGGTGTGTATGGATTCAGTTTTGTTTTGTTTGGTTTTAAAATAACACGATTTGGTTTATTACAAATTGGGACAACCCGCTCGAATGTGCGTTAGTTAGGACCTCTAATAGCGCAGTGTGCCTCCTCTGCCAGTGTAGATATTTTACCGGTTTGTCCCTTCCATTGCCACCGTTACTCATTCGGCATCACCATGGGTGTCTGCGTTGCATCAACATGCTCCTCGCCTTTCCTCCCCTCCCACTTCGTTTGCATTGTGCAGCGCCTCTGCCTACCGTCACCGCCCGCCACCGGATGGCTACCCACTACCCACTAAGTACCACCTGTCGACCACTGCGCGTCGCCACCGACGTCGTCGCCGCCGCCGTCGCCGCCGCCGCCGCCGCCGTCTCCTGTGACTCCCACGGCGGTGGTCGCGGAGGAAAAGAAGACGACAAAGGCCATCAGAGCAGGCGAGCGCCCGTTCTGCACGAGCCCCGATGCCACGAAGCCCCTGCGTCTGTCACGCTGCCTGAATCTCTTCCCCGCCTCAGGAATCGCCTGCGATTTAGTCGATTTAATCGATTGGTGTAGCAATTACTAGACGGACACCTAAAACCACAAAAATGTATTTTAAAAAAATGACAAGAAGCAGCAAAAGCTGCTCATCTATTGGACAGCACATTAATAGTTATTTCGAAAGAAATACCTGTTGATATTACGATACCAAAATAGTGCAATGTTTTACCTACTTTGTACAAATTTCAACCAGTGTATTTTTCGTTTAAAAGTTATATTACATTTGTCTATTCATTTAGGATGGGTGTCACTGATGTTGTTACAGGTAGTAGTTAATATGAGGTCATGAATTTGTCGAGTATTATTCTTATGATATTTGTAAATAAGCTTCCCTTTAGATAACCGAGATGGATAAAAATATTACTAAAACCATTCTTTGTATTCTTTCCGGTTGCGCTATAGTCTATTTGAAGCCTTAGCCATCGTCCGCATTTCCGCAGTACTACAGCAGACTTTCTAGTTTACAAGGCATGATCGACATTGGTCGAAAAGCAGACACAATACCAGACCCTAAGGAAGGATCGCGCGATTCGTCGCCTGTAACATTGGAATTAACTTTAGAAGAATTAATTTTTAAAAAAATATCTAAAGTATGCTTCTTAGTTTAGAAGAATTATTTTCAAAAAACAACTTAAGTATGCTTCTTAGTTTAGAAGAATTAATTTAAAAAAGTATCTAAAGTATGCTTCTTAGTTTAGAAGAATTAATTTAAAAAAGTATCTAAAGTATGCTTCTTAGTTTAGAAGAATTAATTTAAAAAATATCTAAAGTATGCTTCTTAGTTTAGAAGAATTAAGTTTTAAAAAATATCTATGCTTCTTAGTTTAGAATAATTATTTTTTTAAATATCAAAATTATGCTTCTTTGTATGTTTTATTTGAAAGAGGGTAAACATCCGTAATTATAGGTGGCGATTACCCCCGGCTGGTGAGTTTGTTACACTTCCCCAATATATTTATTATTTTTCACCACTGAAAGGAATTACAGACTAACCGAATGAAGGCGTACATACCTGGTGGACGCATGAAGTCAAAGAGTTATGTAGGTTGCCGAATAAGGCGAGATTCAAATTTGCCTTCGGACGTCAGAGAGCATGGTGCGTCACGAAAGGTAACTCCTGCGTCATATCCTACTCCTGCGGAATCTTACGCATATTCCCCCCGGCGAAGAAAATTGACGCGCCCCGTGGCGAGAAAGCGTTAAGTATACACTGCAACAAGCCGACAGATCTGTGCCACGAAGGTGAAGTCTTTATTAGCCCAAGCGAAGGCCCTCTGCAAATGTCGAAAGTGACTTTTTGACTCTGTGACTTTTTGAAAATTATACTAAATGTTCAATCCAAAGTCTTTACTTGTGTATACGAGTATTAAAATAAAAGAACAATTTGAAGTAATGTATTAAAGAGGATATAGTAAAATATTAAGAACATTTGAAGTAATTTATTAAATGTAGGTCACCGGTCATTCAGGTTCTTCTTGTACCTTTCAAAACGCAGTTAACATGCTTGCTTCTATTTAATTAGAGTTAGTTGATGGACAGGAAATGTGAGTTTTAGGTAATTATTGCTGTTAGGTTACTGCATCGTTTGGGAATTTATATTCAATATGTGACTTTATAAAGTTCATTCCTAATTTTTTGTTTATACGGTTGTCAGCGAAATATTGTGAAAGAGCGATGTATTTAGGTGTTGTAGTTCTTGACTGAGCATCACGCATTTTCGTGTACTAGGCGTCTAATACATAGTTTAACAATGAAATTTATGCTATTTGTAGACAATACGTAAGGTATTAATTCATAAGCCTCCAACTCTTCAAATAAAATTTCATTCATAATTTCAAAACGACGGTGATTGGTAATTTCCAAATTTATTTTTGAAAAATAGGATCATCAGGGCTAACAGAAGCCATTGCTTTCAAGCCCGAAAGTAATGTTTAATCATCTTGTCGCATCGCAAAAACTGGATTTTTTCAGGAACATAATTCCTGATCATTAGTCGTCTTTTTGCAATCTCAGATACATATTAATAAGTTCTTATAACATTTAATATTATCAACATTCTGATACCAACATACTGTCAAATTAATCATTTTTTTGTTAAATAGTTCGTGTAATCTATTTTCATACGTTGCTTGGAAAGAATATTTATAAGTGAACTAAATTGAAAATACGAATGTATTATATATGTTCAAAACTGTTTTTACTAATTGCGTACTGTAATTTACGCAAATTTCGCAATATAAAAGATCGCTTTATGCCACATTTCTTCAACTTCGGAAAAGGTGACATGACACTTTAAAGATTTATATTTTGCGATCTAAAATTTGAACCTGTACCTTTTCTTTGAATGAAGTACGTTGGCAATATTTTCTTACATAACGATGCTTACTTAACGAATTTATCTCCACAATGTAAATACAATGTAATTATAAGGCGTTTTAGAGATGTTAATACATCTCAGATTTTTAATATGCCACTGGTTTTATGTAAATAGTATTTTAATGTGTATTTACTAAAGCACTTTCCCCAGAGACCAAAAAAACACCAAGACCACACATTAAAGTTGAAATTTATTTCATTTAAAACAATTTAATTCTTCAATTTCGCCTCTATTTTCTTGTAAACAAGAAGTATTTATCAATGAATAAATAAAGATGGATTTTACGTTAGAAAGAGAAGTAGGACGAACTTTTGTTTGCTGGAAAAATATTGATTTGATGCCTATTTCTACCTCATTCATTGCCAGATCTCTAAGATATATATAAGAAACGAACTTTTACTCGCCACATTTAATATACTACACTGTTCTGAGAACACGGATATAGGATTATTTCCACAAACCTTGAAACAAAATGCCAAGTTGAGCAAGCCAACAACAGAACGCAACCGTCGATGAACACATCCCGAAGTCGAAGAAAAAGCAATTTTCTTACTTACTCCTTGAAATACGAGGCGCGTGTGGGCCAGAGACGTTTATGAGTAAGGCGTCGCAACGCACTCAGGGACGAAACGAAGAAAAAATGGGAGGGAGACATATGAGACCGTCATCTGCCCCGCTAGCCGCCATGTTTCGCGAGCGGTCGCTCCCATACGTATTACACGAACGGACGGTGCATAAATGCCTGACGATGTGCCACCTCCCGGCCAGTGGTCCACTTACTCACAGCGAGCACTTCGCACAAAAAGAGAAGCAAAACCCAGCGAGAGGCTCTCAATTGTTATTTTAATGAAAAAGAAACCTCCACATCCCGGATACCGTGTACCACGCAACCTTCTGCTGTAGTGAATTGCAAGGATAATATCGTGTGAAGAAAGCCCGCGGCCTTGCACGGCCCAGAACTAAGGTGTGAACCACGGAATCGAAGGGGGGCGAAAGTGTAATGTCGGCTTATGAGTGTTATAAAACCATTCATCTGAAGTAACGGCGAAACCTTCGGATTTTCACGCACTGTTTAGCGTGGAAGTCTTCCAGAATCGCGTAGTTATGGCCGCCTCAGTCACGTCGCCCCGCCGGTGTGGTTATTCTGGCGGGGGTGGGGGAGTAAATGGGTCTTTTTGTTTGCAACACCCGAGCGAGATTGGAGTAACAGTGTAACAAAGTATAACAACGGGGTATTTTGTAGTAAGGAGTGGCTAAATTATTTTGGCGCAAGTGCAAACACGTGGGCGGTGCGGAAATGAGTTGGAGTGGTTCCGTGAAAACGGTGACTCAAGACGTCGTTTATGAGGGATTTAATTTGGCCTTAAATTTATATATCTGCCACCGCGCTCACATATCTCAGCATTCACCAAGTAATGAGGCTACAAATGTTGTAATTTGAATCTACGCTCTCCAACCTCATTTTTGTTTCGCACAATTTTTTCCTTTCATTTTCTTTTACTCCTGAAATGTCTGTAATGAAAACTCTAGGGCGGGGGGAATTATGTAAATAGCATTATAGAATCCGACTCGAACCACTTTTATTAGAAAACTATATCAGTTTTATAAAATGCCCAAGAGTAATCAAATTAATAATTATTTTGGGCACAATCGACTGCGGATGCAAAGACATAGATGAAAGCAACGGTGAGAGCGAGAGTGGAGAAAAAAGTGAAAGAGAGATCACGAGAACTGTAGGGGGAGAGTATACGAGTATAGACGAGTTCAAGTATGAGAAAAAGAGGTCTGCAGAATAAATATGATGGCAGAGTTAACTTACTACTTACAATTTCAGTGGTATCATACTTTCCCTTGAACGATAACTTCTTTTTAACAAAATTACAAGCTTGCTTCAATTTGGGGGAAACGTCGTCGTCGACCTTTTCAAATGTCCAACATTCAAACACGCTTAAATATCTTACTCCGTGCCAGAAGGTGTTGTTATTTCAAAATTCTAGCAGTAAATATCTCACGAATGGGTTCCCGAATGAACACAATATTCTTTAAAAACCTTAAGTAAAAAGTATACAAAAATATAACCTCGTGTAAACTATTTTTCCTTCTTTGTGTTAAATAGATTTAGAAGGCCAAAATAAATTTTGTCCTCGTGAGAACTTTTCAAACCTTCATCACTGCTGCCACCTCTGGACAAAACGGTTAGCGAGAGCGAGTGTAGACTTTAAAGGTTAAAGCACACGTTGAAATGTTTCATTATGATGATGATGATGATGATGATGATGATGATAATGATGACGACGACGACGATAATTATGATGACATTGAAGATTGACGTGATACACAGAATTCCATTCCCAAAAGCATCTATTTATTTATTTACTTAACGTCAACAACAGATAAAAAAATGTGTGTGTTTTACGAAAGATACTGGTGCAGCTACTGAATGATTACTGGCAAGAGGCAGGGGCTGCGGAGGTTACGGCGGCGGCGGCGGACGGGAATCGGAAGACGCTGTCAGGTGAAGCAACGGAGTGCTGCATAACGCTCCCACAATAAAAACCTCTCAATGCGGCAATTACTACGGCATTAACGAACGCGACTTATTACAAGCTCCTCAAGCAGGCGATTGCCGGGAGGAGCTGCCCATCCGGTGGGCAGGGCGGCGCCCAATTAGCCCAGCAGGGGTGCCCAGCGGCGCGGGCGGGCCGGAGCTTCGCTCTGCCTGCCATGTGTGCTGCAACACACGTGCATCTCTCGAAAGACTGTGCTGTTGATGGCCCGACAGTTCGTACCGCGAAATACACTCTTATGAACATACGATGCTCGCAGCTATAAATGAGAATAAACGTAATAATACAGGCTGACGTAATGTCGGTCTCTGAGCAGCGTTCAAATATGTGGACCCTAAGGTTTTGGGTTGGTGTCCCCTGGAAGGTACGGCGGTTTTCTCCATAAACCACGTTACAATCATCATGTGATTGAGATACAGGATGTTAATTTTTCACAATACCCTGTATCCCCAATTGAACCAACCCCCCAACGGTTATTATTCATCTCTCACAAAATGTGGAAATAAATACGAATAAACATCAGAGTAACATGAAATCCCCTTTTGTCGCACTGGGCAGCGTCCAAATATGCTGAGCGTATTGTGTAGTGTCTGTATGAGCGGTGTTCTGGATGAGCGATTTCACAGCGTGATTATGATGTTGTTTCTCACATCACCATGGAATTCTCACACGCACACAAATGTTGTCAGACTCTCAGACTTGATACATGTTTCTCTATGTATTTCGACGCGCTAAATCAGAAACTGAAGCCAGAATTGCGCTACCGCTCTCCAGTTTGTTTGTTTTTTTCACAAAAAATCATCGTGAAATTTACGATTTTCAAATTGGCGGTGGTTTTTCTCGATTTTAAAGAACTGGAGAGTTGTATGCAATTCTGGCTTCAGATTCATATATAGCGCATTGACGTACGTACAGAAACATGTGTCAAGTCTTTGGGTCCGAAAAAATACAATTTCATGGTGTTTTTTCGCAATTAAAAAAATTGGAGGATGGTGGCGAAATTCTTGCTTTAGGTTCGGTTTCAGCACATAGAAATACATAGAGAAACATGTGTAAAGTCTTTGGGTCTAACAATTTTTTTTGTGTGTGCCTGTGTAATTAATGGTGACGTATGTGACAAGTGTGCACAAAGTAAACGGACGTAGTTATTTTCTCTTTCTTTACTGAGTGGAAGGGCAAAGGTGCAGTCGAGAAATGAAGAAGCAGCTTAGCTACAGTTGAGGGAGAGGCGGTAATTTTTTCAAGAAAGTTAGAATGGAAAGAATATAAAAAATGCATATCTTGCCATTTAAAGTCACCTGATATGGTGAATCATTGTCAGAAGTCTAATTTAACTAGTTAGACCACCTGTCGTAAAAAATTGCCGGTGCATATACTGCATGAATGTATATATGTACTACATGAATCTTTATGTCAGTCTCCAATTTATTTGAAATTGCATCATCGACAGATAATACACTTCACGATTTTTCTCGTACAATACTTTGTGAAACTGTAGATCAATGTCTAGCTTGCTGACCAATTTATTTTTACTTCAAATATAATAGCTCATAAGCAGATGTCCTAGAAATACCCTGAATATAATTTTCGTTCATAATATACGATCAAGCGTTCTTTTCTAACGTTTGTTTTTATTACTTTCATTCTCACAAAACTATAAAAGAAACGTTAGGAAATAATACAATTATTCAGACTCTCAGATCTGAAAAAAATAAATGATTATGGAAACTAAGTTTTTTCCTCTAAGCAACATGTTTTATACCTCGAGATAAACTGTTGAAGATAATTAAAAATTATTTCTTATTAAAATGAAAGTATTGAACTTCTTAGCTGTATAATAATGAAGACAATAACATACTTATGTTGAATTAAAAAAACAGATTTACAATATTTTCTGGAACTTCTGGAGAATAAAAATCCACAAGTCCACACTTCCACAAGTAAAAATTACTATGTACTGTGGTCAAGGAGAAAAAAAAAGCTTGCTTTTTGGAGAAGCTTAACATGGGAATATACTTATAGTTACGAAAATACCAAAGAAATTGCTAGAAAAGACAGCATAATTATGTTATTTAATTCTGCATAATTTCCAAGAGGTTGTCGACGAATTATACCGTAATGTTTACTTAGAATAACAAAGACCTTGGCAACAGGTGGCTTTATCCTCCTTTCCAAATTCTCAATCCTTGTTTGGTAAGATTTATTAGACCGACAAAGTTGGCAATCAATGAAGGGGAATGTGGAATTAAACGAAACTTATCGTGAACGTAGTCCTTCGTGCCCAGTTCGGGCGGGTCACAATAGCTAAGTAGAGAGTTTGTGCACCCTCGAACGTTAAAGCACTATCGATCTTCTGCTCATGCGCAGTTAAAGTTTCGCATCACTTTTGTGCATCTGCGCATGCGCAGAAGATCGATAGTGCTGCCCGCTATGACGTGCACAAACTCCCTAGTTTGTACACACTCGTACGTTAAAGCACTATCGATCTTCTGCGCATGCGCAGTTCGAGTTTCGCATCACTTTTGTGCATCTGCGCATGCGCAGAAGATCGATAGTGCGGTCCGCTAAGGCGTGCCTCTAGTGTTTCGGAGAAAACGCGTAAAAAATTGGCGAACGACCGACCAAGCTAGCAATTTGACAGCAGGTGCTGTCAAGTTACCTGGTGATGTAACCGGTAGTAATCTTGAGAATGGTTCATATTCAAATATGGATTGCCTTGTTGTGTGAGCGTGTGTGTGATTTCTACACACATTTGCAAAGTTGCTGACCTAAGTTTTCTTGAACATCATTTTGATTTGAGGTATTTAAATTTACTATATTAAAGGTTAAAATATTGGTACACAATTAGTTAAAATAATTGTTTAAAATAAATGAATGAAATGTGTTCCCGAAGTGGCAGGGTTTGAAAGCGAGAGGAGTTTTGAGCACAGAGAGAACAATTGAGAAAATTTAGGCCACCTCTTCTATTTTATTTTCAGCCGTCAAGCTCCATTCCACTAAACGATTGTAAGAATTATTGCTATCAGAATTTAAAAGTAAACTATTATCTAAATTTTCATTATATTATTACTTTTATGTATGTCAAACTCCTCAAAATCCGAGGACTATTGTAGTCGTTTATACAAATTATGGCAGGGTACCCATGTTTAAGACGCAAGTCACGTACTTAAGCCGCCTCTCAATACATACAGCTGCGGATTGAAAACTTTTCATCCCATCTTTGATCAGGCGGCACAGATTTGAGACTACTCGAGGCAATTAGATAGCCACGTGCTCGCACCTGCCCCGAAAGCTGTCTACACAGCCACTTTTTCAAAAGGCCCCAATCGGGCAAGAGAATGTTTGAACTACGTCCTGGTATTTCATTCCAAATCCAATCCACTCTGGGGGCAACCTTGCAGACCAGTGCAAATGGACGCGCACAGTGCAACAGGGAGGGCCGAACATTCCACCACCGCTAACGTAAAAGAAAGTGATTAGACCAAATTGGTCTCCCTTAACGGTTGTCTACTTCGCGCACGCCGCCAATTGCTTGTAAGTTGTTTTCACAATCGATTTCGAAACGGGATGAGTCTATCGTGACTTCACGTCCGGGCAGCGTGCGGGCGGTACAAAAAGCGTTTGAGTTATTCGTCGGGTCTCACAATAAAAGGGTTAAGAAAAAATGAAGCGGACGGGAAAGGGAGGTTTTCAATGCAAACATCCAGGGCTGGTTGGAGCGTTGACCTTTGACAGAAAACGCGCACCTGCGAGTTGAGAAAGCGGACGACATGCATTAACTGCCGTAATCGGGAGCGACTGACCCAACGCTCCACGCTTGCGCAAAGTGCGAGCACTCATTTTCAAGAGTTTGAAAAGATTGGCTTTTTATCGAGGACTGACTGGTCGGTTTGCGGACGCCCCTACCCGTTAATGTAACAGTCGGCTTAAATCATGGAAGTGAAGCAACGCGATGCTCATTATTACTACAGCGGGTTTCACGTGATCATTAAAAAATAATAGTGTAGTCAGCATTACATATTGGAGAGTTCATTTTGTCTTTTTAAAATATCTACGCATGTATACCTTAACAATGTACCTTAAAATGTACACAATGTACCTTAAAATGCCGTATTTTTAAAGAAAATTTAAAAAGTACAAAATTATAAATATATAAAGGATTCGGTGGTGCTTTACACATAGGAGGAAGTCCTCATTTTCAGCCCCTCTGTTTGTTTTAATTCTTAATGTTATTCTCCAACAAAGTTAAACATTATCTTACAAACGACTGTGATATTCCGAGAAACTTCTCATGCCGAGGCAAAAAACAAAAATTCAGAACATACTTGTTCTTCTTTACGCCACAATGAGCCATTACTCAGGAATACACTACCTAGAGGTGTAGGCCTTGACTGATTAACAAGGTCTTACTATTGTATGTCTTCTGAAGTTCCTGTCTCGTGGTTTGAAACGTTGGTTGATTTGTCCATCGTTCTACATCACTGGTTCAAAACGAGTTAAATTTGTGCGTTAAAATAGCTAGAATCAATACTTCATGGTCTGTCAGAGTATTTGTTTTCTTCTGCCGACAAAGTCTACTTTACATACCTATCCGCACAACAATCTAAAGATCATTTTGCAGTTTGAACCCCAGGTTGGGAACTTCCTGTATAGACTCCTAATCAACATTTTTTAATATGTTAATATGACGAGTTATTCCTTAGAGTGCGAGTATTCAAATGAAATTAATGTAATGGCGTTCTATTTACATTAGCAGAGATTAAACAGACAGACGAATAATATATTTTTTAATGAACTCATATAAACAAATTTTAAAAAAGCTTTTATTTTTAAACGAATTCATCCAAAATCGAAGTTTACTAATCAAATGTGTGAAAGGGAATCCTTAGGAAACTGTAGACAAGTCCGGTTCTGGTAATACTACTTCTATCATTCTACTTTCAGTCTTTGGAGAATACCGAAGTGATAAACATTTGACGAAGTTTGAGGCTTCATGCAGCTAGGAAACGAAAGTATTCCACCATCGTGGGTTTCAGTAATTATTGGAAACTCAAAAAATTTAAGGAGTCACACTTTGAGTTTTGAAAATGCGTCGTAATATTTCAAGTAAATGATGCAGAATGACGCAATTAATTATTTGCGTAATATTAACGTAGAAAATTTTAACTTTCTAATAGGAATACTTTACCATGTGAGTTACTAACACCCATAAAAAATAGCCTTCGGTTTTCGCGGTCTCCGATGGTGTCTTTACTGTGTGCGTTGGTACCTTCGCGAGCATGCCAATATACATTGCTTTGATTACTAGTTCACCTAAAATTCCTTAACATATGAGGAAACAGTGAGGGAAATGGTTACGCACCTGCTTGAAGTTATCTTAAGAAAATAATGAAGGAACTAAAGGAAAAATATTGCACGTTATTTTTGTTACCATTTGCGGAAATCTTTTCATTTGTCCAGCTCTTCAGAAGAGAACAGAACCTGCACTCTCTTAAATTCAAGGTAAATCTCTTATTTCCATTCAAAACCCTCAAATGTACTCCAAGAAACTTTCCAAAGACCATTTTGCGCGATATTTTTCAACCTAAGACCCCGCCAATCAGATCAAAGTATCCGGGTCGTGAACTTTACGCCGTGTGCACCCTAGATGAAATCGACGCGCCTTAAATCTTCAAACACCCTCGAGCTACGTTAATCCGAGTGGTACTTCCGAAGTGCAGACGTCCCGTGATGCATGGCGTCGAGAGTGCCGGCGCGATTTCACCCCATATCGCAGATCGATTCCCGCAAACCTAAATCATTTCCGGTGGGTGAACAGTGACAACGCAGATGCACCGCCGCGGCGGGACGTGGCGCTTTGCTGTCGGCTCCTTATCGGAATCGGGGTTGTTTCCCGAAGTAATTGCAGGGTTCTGGCTATCGCGGCATCTGCTCCACTCAGCAGCATACGACTGTGCCGTGATGGAGGACTCGGAATCATACCGTACGAGGCGGTCGCGTAGCCTAAATAAGGATACCGCCCCGGATTAACATAGACGTTAGCGGCGGCCGCGGCGTGTGTGAGTTTTACGGGTTACGACCGGCGGCGACAGACCCGTGTACAGGTCGGAGCAAGAAAAAAGGCGCGAGTGAATGGAGTTGGAAGCAGACGAAGGGTATCTGCCGCACGCGGGCACCTTCTAGAGTCCGCGGCACGTTGTCAGGTACACAAACCGCTCAACGTGATCAATGTTGCGGTGCCATTTCCCACCGTTCTTTCCTTTTACATGCAACATTGTCGTTCGTTGGGTTTAAATATTCATTTGAATGTCTGAAACTTGACTGGGGCTGTTTTATGTCCCTTTTCTTTGCGGGGTTCTTGTCGGTTTAATGGAAAACCTAGCGCTCGGGGCCGAATCTGAATCTGTTACGTGGACTGCATGCCCATTTTCGTTCCGTTCGAACAGTTGCAGCCTCTTTAATAAAGTTGTGTACTTTGGTGCGATTTGGACTTCATTGCATGCATCAATGAAAAAATTTAAAAATATGTTCTTGAAGATTGAGTGTATGATATTGGAAATCCTAATTTGATTTTTAATGGAAAATAGTTTCAACGTGTTTATAATATTACATACTATAAGTAGTTATCCATGATACGATAATTGCGTAATAATAATAACTAATATATCATTAATGTTTAAATGTAAATTTTTCCAGAACTTAAAATAACAAAAAAGATACAGAAAAAGATGTCTAAGTATCAATATTTTTAATGCTGAAGATCTTTTCGATCGTGAAATAATCATCATCATCACAACATCTCCGCGGAAAACGAAATTCTATTTTGTTTCATTTCCAGTTTCCAGTTCCCGTTCAGCAGAATTTCGTTTTCCGCCCAGACTGAAAGTTCTGATGATGATCACTAGATTGATATCTACAAATCTTTTTTCTCGATTTATTACAATATATCAATCCCAACAGCAGTAATGTTAATAACAGAGAAACTACGTATATGTACCTGACTTCGAATACTTCACAACAACAACACTTCACGTGTACTTATTTAAACGAGTACAATATCTGCATTTGCAACAGGTTTTCTGCAAATTTTGCGTAGTACTATTATTACGGTTTAACTAGAAAATATTACATTTTTATTCATAAATTCATAATCACAAATTTCATATATTGGTTTGCTTATGCTATATTCTTTTTTCTTGATTACTTACTATTGATTACTTTTATTGAACTTAAAAGAGAATTCTTTTGGTCTCGATAGTCTATCATCAGCTATATCGCCTCCAAAGTTATTTTCTATGCTCTGTCGTTTTCTTTATGTTCTACTTTTATATATATATATATATATATATATATATATATATATATATATATATATATATATGAGCGCGTCTCTGTAGTGCTGACTGACATTTCGGCCAACTTGTTGTGGCCTTCCTCAGAACGTACTGATGAGCTCTGAGGAAGGCCACAACATGTTAGGCGAAACGTCAGCTACCATTACAGAGACGTGGCTCATCCCGGACAGTCAAGATTATACAAATTCCGGCCGCGCAAGCCAACGCAATCATATTCCATTCTTTCTATCTCAATTATTCTCATTTTCTCACAAAAATGTTTTCTTCGTCGTAATCGAGATCATTTCAATTCCTGTAGCTGTTGATTTTATCTCAAGATAAAAACCTTCTTAGTCTTTCATGAGTGACACAAGTTTGGTTCCTATTCTATTATTTTATAAAATACATACCTTTCTTGACTTTAATTCTCTAAAATCCAAAAGAAGATATTCTGTTGTACAATGCAGGCTGAACTTTGCTTCAAAATGTTTGAATTTGAATTGTACCACCTTTTGACATGATTAAAATATTATTTTATCACTTTTCGTACGTTCTTTATCACTATTTTCCCACATTCTTAGGGCTCATCTTTTTTAGAATTGTTTAATATGACATCTTGATTCTTTTGATATCAGGACGTTTGGTATGAATTTATCCAGATGGGATAAGAGGCGCCTACTTATGTGCACTTCGTTTTTTATGAAGAATTGCATTCCCATCTTTTTCATTGAATCTTTTCTTTGCACGCCTGTTTGGTTGTTTTATTGTAATAATTGTCGTGTTTATGAATCGTCATCAAATTCACCGAATTATCGATTTCATCGAATTATCATCAAATCTTGTTTGGATCTCTTTAATAATTTTAAACATTGGAGTCAATCAAAGCAATTTGCACTCAAACTGCGATATTCAACAATTATCATTCTCAGTGGCGCACCCAATTGGATTGGGGCTCATGGAGTCTAGGTCCCCCGCCGTAACCCCTTCAGGTGCCCCCCGAAGCCGACGATATATTCACAATTTTTTTAAAAGTATCATCAGCATTCTCAATATTTTTTAAATAGTTTTCTATAGTATCGAAATATTGTTTAAATAGTTTTCTATAGAATTTCTATACTATTGAAATGATTCAATATCTCAATTGAATGAATTTTAGTTTAATAAAATATAAATTAACAAATAAATTTTATATTCTGCACAATTGAAAAATTCGTTTTAAGAACACATCAAGATGCCCTACGGAAATATATTGGTTTCGCCAAGCCCACATATTCGAATTGTTCTTGTTGCTACATTAATGTAAAACCATATTTTTCATTTTTCTTTTCACGGGGATAATGTATTTTAATTATATATTACATTATTATTATTATTATTATTATTATTATTATT
Organism: Teleogryllus occipitalis; assembly: GCA_011170035.1. NCBI lineage: Eukaryota > Metazoa > Arthropoda > Insecta > Orthoptera > Gryllidae > Teleogryllus > Teleogryllus occipitalis. The sequence goes on from BLKR01009757.1 coordinate 52,636, forward strand.
ATTATTATTATTATTATTATTTGACGACCTGGATCGCCGGAGCGCGTGCCGACTCAGCCCGTCGACCTGAAAGGTCGCGGGTTCGTGTTCCAACGTGGACATGGTTGTTTTTCATGTATGTGTGTGGTCGCGGAAGGCTTTGTGGGTCTGCTGACCACAGACCGAGGAGCCCGTAAGTGTGTCAGTGTCTAGTATAAAGGTTAATATGTGTCCCCATGAGGGACATGTCCGGAGCGGATAGTCAAAAATTGGCATCCCCTGAAGCTGGACCCCCCCCCCCTGGAAGAAAAAAAAAGTATGGCGGAAACACGCAAAGTTTGAAATCAAAAACACCTTCTTCCGATCCAAAGCAGTTCTCTGCCCTGAGTAACGCCAGCTTCCCAAGTCGACTCTCCGCTGTGCTATTCTTTTCCTTCTGTTCTTATTAATGCTACTGTTGATGTTGTAATTTCTTCTATTTCACCCCGTCAGGTGGCATTTCCCCCTGCCCGTTACCGCGACTACTTGTCACCTTCGTGGAGTGTCAGTGACCTCGCAGCCGTGCATTAGAACCCGAGTGGCCGGCCGGCCGGACGTGCCCTCGAGTGGTCGGTGCAGCGAGCACCGCACACTGCTCTGAACCTGGCTGACATGCGCGCAAAAGACGCGTGTAAAAGTTAGACATCGCGGGCGAATACAACTTCATGCCTACTAGCAATGACAATATTGTAATGTGCGATTGTTGATAACTTCTTGAATCAATTAAATATTCGATATTTATTAATTATAAGTAATTTTGTATGGATTTTAAATGGTATTTTGATAATCATGGGATATTTTATTTTTTCCTTGAACTAAGCCGCATGCAACTCTAGTATATTGACAACACATTCCCAATTGAAATCAATTGCTTCGACTTGCCCTTTCAAAAAGGTCGTGAAACAAGGGTTTTTTCCTTGAGAAAGTGACCATTTTTCATTGATATAAGCTTGATAGTACACAATGAATAAAATATGTTTAAAAACCTATTTTATCCATTTTGCTGCTTAGATTGTTTAAAGTTGAACTTTACGAATCTAGTTTATTTGCTTGCAGAGTATTGGTAGGGCACAAATGATCTAATAATCCATAGTTGCAAATAACTACTAATATCCATACAGTCGCCATTCCCAGGATGAATTGTCAAATAACATACTATTATTTAAACGAAAGGTACAGTAGAATGGATTTATACAATATCTTGAATATATTGCAAGATATTCAAATCATATCATGTCTGCACAACACTCGATTGTTTATCATTCTCCGCCTAACAGTCTCGTTTGATAATTCTCCAATTCCGTATTGTAATAAGATGTCTCACGTCACCTATTACGTAAAAAAATTATTATTAGGATAGAAAATGATTGATCTTATAGAAATATTTGATTGTAAATTTATAATAGTTGCCACTCTAAAACATTCTCGTCTTGCCCGCTTCCTACGGGCACATTTGAGGTGCAAACATTCAAAACATGACACGTCCGCCTCATTCTTTTCTAATAAAAATTTTAAAAAAGTAGCATAAATTTTACTCTTTTAAACACTAACTCAACGAATAGAGTACTTTATAGTGTATGGTAAGACATCTCACGTTTTTTTCTGGAAATAAAATTCTAGGCAAAAACAACAGAAGAACTCAATTTTTGCCAAATGGAGGGCATTAATTTTACTCGTTTCAACACTGTAACTCAACGAATAGAGTACTACTTAATGTATGGTAAGCCATCTCACGTTTTTTTCTGGAAATAAAAATCTAGGAAAAATAACAGAAGTACTCAATTTTTGCCAAATGGAGGGCATAAATTTTACTCTTTTCAACACTGTAACTCAACGAATAGAGTACTACTTAATGTATGGTAAGTCATCTCACGTTTTTCCTGGAAATAAAATTCTAGGAAAAAAAACAGAAGTACTCAATTTTTGCCAAATGGAGGGCATAAATTTTACCCTTTTCAACACTGTAACTCAACGAATAGAGTACTACTTAATGTATGGTAAGACCTCTCACGTTTTTTCTGGAAATAAAATTCTAGGAAAAACAACAGAAGTACTCAATTTTTGCCAAATGGAGGGCATAAATTTTACTCGTTTTAACACTATATCTCAACGAATAGAGTACTACTTAATGTATGATAAGACCTCTCACGTTTTTTTCTGGAAATAAAAATCTAGGAAAAACAACAGAAGTACTCAATTTTTGCCAAATGGAGGGCATACATTTTACTCGTTTCAATACTCATCGAATTCGTATCTCAACGAATAGAGTACTACTTAATGTATGGTAAGTCATCTCACGTTTTTTCTGGAAATAAAATTCCAGGAAAAACAATAGAAGTACTCAATTTTTGGCATGTCGTCTTTTAAATGTTTGCCCCTCATTTGTTCGCTTCCAGAGCACTGTGCGCCGCGCCGCGCGCCGGGACAGGTTGCAAGGGTGCACGTGCAGCGCGCGCGCGTCTGCGCGACGACCTGGGCGGCCGTTGCATCTGCACTCGGGTCGGGGCGAGCTCTCTCGTTCCAGATCAGGACCCGACCCCGCGACCCTTCGCCGGGGAAGATTAGAAATTGCCTTCTTTCAGAGCGACGGGTTTCGCGTTTATGCTCCGTCGTAAACGCCCGGCATGGGAAGCGGGGCCGCCTCAAAGCCGGAACGCGACGGGCCGCGAGACGTTGCCGCAATCTTGAACCCCCATGGGAATGCGCGGCTCGTGGAGGGCTGCGCTTGCGACATAACGGTTTCGTGTTTCTGGGGGTGTTTCTTGAGTTGCTGTTGTAAACCTGTGCTTTGGAACATTACCGGTGCTCAAGTTTCAATGAATACGTGACTTACATGTTGTTAGTGTCAGTTACATTGTCAGTGTCAGTTTCTTGTTTCTGGCGGTGTTTATTGACCTGTTGTTGCAAAGCTCTTCTTTGGATCATTGCTGATGCGCACGATTAAAATATTATTGCTTACGCTGCCTTATCAGTAAGTGTTAAATAGTTTGGTGTTTTTTGAGTTGTTGTTGCAAAGCAGTTAACAGGGTATTTACTGATGGTTGTTTCAATGTAAACATTACATTCACTGCCCTGCCAGTGTTCACAAACTGTAACAAGCCATTGACAACCCAAATAGACGCATTAGTCTCTTAAATATAATAATTAATATTGATACACAGTACACAGTATCATTTACATGTGAAGGACCACCCTACAGTTAGAAGATTAATATAATTTGGATAATGTAAATACATTTGTTGTCACTATATTTACATTTTTTGTTGTCAATCTCTTAGACTGCCTTTATTTAAGGGTGACAATGATATGATGAAAAAAGTCATGACATGCAATGTCGCACATTATTTCCACAGTCATGGCATATAAAAATCGACTGAATGACGACAGAAATGTTCACCTCACTTGCTTCCACTACATGAACTAGGGACCACAATTCTGCTTTGTGCATCGAACCGGCGACCACAAAGAAGGCAGTCTTTAACCCCGTGGTAATACTCGCCAAAGCCCCGAGGCGAGGGTCACTACGTCATAACGGTTTCGCGGGAGGCTATCTACGTTCGAGATCAAGATTTCGTTTTTCTGCTGTTTCCGAACAATGTGTTCCGCTGACGGGCCACTTTCAGTCTCATGAGCCACTTGACCGCTTGGTTGTCGTGAACTGCTCGAAGGCCGAGCCACAAACAGATTGCGGAAAGGTGCACCAATACGGTCAACGCTGTCCATTACATAATGCCTGATTGTTTATTCGTAAAATACGAGCAACATAAGATTTTATCGTGAAAACGCAGGTACTTATTTAATAATTCTCCGCTTCTACGTCGTTCCGTGGTCGATCGAATTGGCCGTGGAATTAGGAGAATAGTTTTACTTCGTTTGAGTTAATGGGCAAGAAAGCGTTCGACCATTGCAAGGGCATGGTTTGGTTACGAAAAAGTGAGGGGCAGTTTCTCGGGAATATTTCCGGGTATGCATTTAGTCAGAGAAAAGTATTTCCTCATCATTCATCGGGGTATTTATAAAAATTGGTAAAAAATGTTATTACTTACACTATGCGAGTTTACCATACAGCAGTTGTGCAAGCAAATTTATTTCCATCTTAATTACAGTGTTCCATCGTTTAAACTAGTAAGTCGCTGTTGATGTACACCAATGTGCTAAATATTATTTTCTTTAGTACATATTATGTACATTTTCCAGTATTTTCTCTTACATATTTGTACTTTATGCTCTTGCTAATTGTGTAATTACTTATCCCCCTTAAACAGTTCAGTTATTGCACTACGCGTCTACTGGTCGAAGATATATAAAACTAGTCAATGGAAATTTAAAATTTGAAAATAGCCACGACGATATCTACTCTCACTGCATGTTCATTGGAACAAAATAATCATTTTTTAACTCTTTACATGCCCCAGAATAGTGTAACATTTATTCTGAGACATCTGTATATTCTTACCGGATCCGGAACTATTTATCATAAGATTCTTACTCTCCGTTTCAGAGATTATGATAGATTCACAGAGATTAAAGCTTTGTTACTATAAAATCCCCTTTCTAAAAATGTATTAGATGTTTAGCACAAATATTTAGACAGAACATGTTCCTACTCATACCTTTCAATGTGCAGTGGTAGCAGTGAAGTTAAAATGTAAATGAAAATGTGCTTTTACCCGCATTTTTAAGACTAAAATTTATAAAGTGCAAGGGAGAGACAGTACTTTCTTGACAGATAGGGAGAAAACTTGCTAATGATTAATAAGTCAATAGATGACTTATTATGCGTTCGAATATCTTATTCACAAATCATCTTACCAAATAACCAGATCAATTTGTTTCATGTACTCTAGTGTTCCGCTTCCTGCTTTTTATTTTATACCTATTTTGCAGAGTCTGCTTCAGATGTCTGAGATTTCCACAGAAATTTTCATTCTTTGAGAGTCACTACCAATATTTGTCGTCTTAATAATAGTTATAACAGATTAAATAGATACATCATAAGATAATATCACTCAATATAATGTATGATAGAATACAAATAGAATAGTTTACTAACATCATTTCACATAAAAAAGAATGAAATTAAATTTGCAATTGGTTCTACTACATTCTGAAATATGGTGTAGAACACCAGAAAAGCAGCGCGTACAGTACATTATATTTTAAAATATTTATTTTTGATTAATAATATTTTATTTTATTTAAATTCATGAGTGTGAAAAAATTCAATTCCTTCTTTTGATATTTGATCTGTAATGGCACAGTTCACAATTGTGAACCCATTTCTTTAAAGTATTTTTCCCGAAGAGGCTTTGAATTGCCGCGAGTTCATTTTCACTTGAACACGTTCAGCACTATTCTGAGCAAGTGCCACTTGACGCGCAGAGCACCCCAACAGACTGCTGCGAGACTGACAGATGTTCAGTGCGCAGGCCCCCAAATCAGTAACACGGCTTCCCGTCCCAAATTAACGTTAACCACTTTAACCTCCCCAGAGGGCCCGTAGGGGGACAGCTTGCGACGGGGCGGCTGGGGCGGGAGGGGGGGAGGGGGGAGGGGTCAGAAGCAGATGCGGACGTGCAGCCGACGCCGACGGCGCCACTGCTCACCAGGCGACGCGACGCAGCGGCGACGCCCTCGCACCACGCGCCGTTGCCACTCCACTCCTCTCCTCTCCTCTCCGCTCGCTTCTGGATATTCCTTAGCCGACGGGTAGGGGTAAACGTTTCGGGAATAGAGTCTCTAATTATAATGTTCCCTTTCAGGAAAATAATAATTATGATTATTGCCTTATTATTTCATTATGTTATTGCTTTATGCTTTTTTTACATTAGTATGTATTGCTTGTTCTAATTTTTATTTTTGTACTTCTTTTTTATTAACTCTTCTTCTTCTTATAATTATTATTATTATTATTATTATTATTATTATTATTATTACCACCCACACCAACACTGTTAATCGCAATTTTATTGGCTAAGAATCACGCTAAAAACAGATTGATCTTTTCTTTGTTTCTGTCTTCCCAGAATTTCCTCATTCATTCTCTTTGCTCTTCTGAACTTTTTTATTTTCCCCATCCTTTTTTTGTTTTTAGTTTTATCTTAGAAAACTTAAAATTTTTGTTTTATCTGATTTCCTTTTGGTTTTCAACATCTTTCTTTATTGTCCTCATCACCTATAGGCCAAAAATGATTCTTGCTTCCTCGACTATGAACGATTTTTCAAAAGTTGGGAAATGTATTTACTGTTTTTCTGAATACATCTGCTTAATGCTTCCACTTCGAAAGTTTGACTACATTTCATTTTGCCATTTTGAATCACTTCAATTTATAGATGGATATCATCGCTGTCAAATTTCTCACCTCGGCTTCTAATGAGTGTCAAATACCTTTGTCGCAGCTCCTCTGATTTACCCAGCATTATTTCAAGAAACTTATCACCTGAGAGTCTTGACAAATTACATAGTAATTGGTCGAAGTTTGAATTTGTCAGATAATTTATTTTGTAAGTCAAGCTGAGTACATAGTTCGAAGACATTGCACGCAAATTTTTATCATTATATTTGTTACCAAATCAAATACCTAACAATTTTGGAAATCGCATGTAAAAATTTATTGAACGACTCTGGTATGGATAAAATTTTTCTATTTGCAATAACACAATTAGCTACTAACACTATTAAAGCTTCTTGCACAACCTACACGCATGGCAATCTGCACCTAACCCACGATAATAGCTTCTATTGCCCTGAACCTACCATTTACACCCAGGTGTTGCCGAGCGCTACCAGGTGCTACGTGGTGTTTCCAGGTGCACCTTCATTACTTTCAGCACCCCCACAGGCATCCCTGCTGGCCGTGCGTCCCACCACAGACACCCGCAGTCAGCAACACACGAAATCACAGCTACCATCACAGCAACTGTTTTAGTCTTGTTCTATTGCCACCTTGATCTCGGTTATCACTATCACCTATTGCTGTTGCCATCGCAGCGTCTATGCTATCCTTTTCGAGTAGCTTTCCACATCATTCGCTCAAGTCTGTCGCAGTCATCATACCCTATCCTCATCAACTTGTTTACTACGGCGACTATATACACACATATCTTTCACGGTCAGTGTGCCTCAAATCTCTGATGTTATAGTAGACCACCAAAGTAGACTCAGATAACATTTTATTCATCTTACGAGCAATACCTGCAAACACAACTACTTCTTTAATTACTGCTATTTATGGCTTGTGAAACGTTTTTAGTGCAACTTGCACTATATGGTCGATAAAGCCTTCCGGGTTTCCAGTAGCCATTACATTTACTTCTTTATGCCATCACGGTTGTCGCTATCACAGCTGCCATCAATACTTCATGCACTTCTGTTCCGTTCGCCGTCATCGACTGCACTAATCAATGTGACCGCCACCATTGTTGAAACTGCTAAAAACGCCTCTGCCATCCCGCCGTGTCAACATCTTCTCCCTAAGAGTCATTTCGTTACCGCAGCCGCTCCGCAACCTCCCCCTCAACTGTCTCCGCCTTCTCTATAATCTTCCAACCGGTTCACCATCGCCAATCCCCCCCCCAATATATACCCCCCCCCCCCACACACACACACACACACACGCGCGCACACACACTCACACACATACACACACTCACACACATACACACACTCACACACATACACACACTCACACACATACACACACACACACACATACACACACACACACACACACACACACACACACACACACACACACACACACACACACACACACACACATATATATATATATATATATATATATATATATATATATATATATACATACCATAATACATAACCACTGCTTTGATATAACCACAACAAAACCACTACCTACAACGCAACTACAATCATCGCCGAACCTTAAAAAATGTGACAATTGCGCTACCATCGATACTGTGATCTCCCTAATCTCTTCCACTACCGGCACAGCTGCCTCTACCGCGAATGCTCCCCTGACACCGCTCCTGCTACCTCCACCATCATTCACGCTCCCGCCCCCGCTGCCGTCGCGTTCACCGCCACAGTCGCGACCCCCGCGCCGGGCATCGTCCTTTTCGCCCTCACTGCCCCCTCCGCTTCCGTGACTTTCGCCACTCCCTCCGCCGCCCACACCACCCCCGCCGGCTTCGCAGCACCTGTCCTACCCCGCCCCCTGCCGCTCGTGCCACCTCCGCCGTCCACGCCCACCTCCACCTCCCACGTACCGTATGTGTTCAAATCAGAAACAGTTTTGCTGTTGCCTCAGCAGCACGTCTGATGGGCAGGTCCTAGGATTCGGGACCTGACGGTGGAGGATTTACGATACTGAGTCGAATTCAATCCCTGTTTCGAAGAAAATTGTACCAGCCGGCTACTCGGATCGGTAGTTTTCCGTGGTTTCTTCGATCAACGCCAAACAAATAGCGAACCAGTACCCTAACAAACGGGTCGTGGAACGAGGTGACCTTTCCTTTCCCGTCCTTTTCCTATCCTCACTCCTTACTTAAACCCAGTGACAGAGATGTCTCATCCCAGCAGGAAAAGTGCCACGATGGAAGGAAGTACCTGGAGGAGAGAATTGCCCGTAAGCCGACGTGCAGTTTGGAGCCTGATCTGACCATCCAATGGGGAAAGAATCATCACCATGTCTTCGAATAAAGCACCGAATACTACACCAACGAGACTATTGACCAAAGTAGTTAACGTGTCCGGGAACATCAGTCGATCTACCTCCCACGTGAGCCTACGTAAATAACTCCCGAATACAACCCCCGTCACCATCGTTTTCGCAGCCCTCACTCTCACCAATACTACTTTCAACGCTTGCAACGCAATTACAATCATAGCCGAACCTTCGAAAATGTGACCATCATCGGTAGGGACACCGCCGTAGTTGCTTCCGAAACCGGCACTGCCGCCGCTACCACGTATGCTACCTCTCCCATCACCGTTCCTGCTGCCTCTGCCATCTAACACGCTTCCTCCCACAGTCCCGCCCACGCTCCCGCCCACGCTCCCGCCCACGCTCCCGCCCACGCTCCCGCCCACGCTCCCGCCCACGCTCCCGCCCACGCTCCCGCCCACGCTCCCGCCCACGCTCCCGCCCACGCTCCCGCCCACGCTCCCGCCCACGCTCCCGCCCACGCTCCCGCCCACGCTCCCGCCCACGCTCCCGCCCACGCTCCCGCCCACGCTCCCGCCCACGCTCCCGCCCACGCTCCCGTCCCACGCCTCCGCCCACGCTCCGCTCCGCTTCCCTCGCACCGGCCCCCGCTTCCGCTCCCACCCCCGCTCCCTCCCCGCTTCCACATCCGAGCCCGCTTCCGCCCCTCTTCCGCACGTACACCCGCCTCCTTCCCCGCTCCCATCCCGCTCTCGAGCCCGCTCTGTGCCCCGTTCCCGCCCCCGTCCCTCCCGCCCCCCCCCCGCCCCCCTGCCCCCTGGTCACGCTCCTGCCCCCACCCCCGCTAACTCCATCACCTGCACCACCACCGCATGCGCCACCTCAGCCAACCTCGCCGCAGCCGCCGCCGTCGGTTCGGGAGTCAATATTGGTTCGAAGCGCACACGGCGGCGGTGGCCGATGCTGTGGCGTCCGTCTGCGGCGGCGGCGGCGGCAGCTGGGCGGGCGCGTGCCGTCCCCCGGGGCGAGCTCCCGCGGCGGCGGCGGCCCACGGGGCACGCCAGCTGCCTCTCCCCGCCCACGCCCCGCCCACGCCTCCCACACTTGGGTCACGGCCAGTGTACCCGGAACCGCTCACCCCTCCTCCCACCTCCCACCCCCGCACCACCGCCGGTGGCCGTTTTCAGCTCCCTTAAAGGCGCTAACAAGCATTCCTAGTTAAGTATCCACTTGCTGTTATCTCGGGGCGATTCGTTCTGCGGCAATAGAGTCATATCGCTCACGAATATCTTTCTTCCGATTTGGACGAAGCCGTTTTGAACGCCTTGGATCTTGCACGATCCGAGGGAGATCTCATTATTGAATTGTGCAGGTTTCGTTTGGAGGCGAGTATAGCGGTGAGTTGGAGACCTGCTGTGAAGGTACTCAGATTCGTTGTTCTATCTTGTATGAGTTGGAAACCAATTGAAGTTTTTTTGTTATAAAATATCGACAAGCGGATTGATATTGTTTGTATGTATTGAGAGAAGGACTTTAACATCTGCCAGCTGTTTGTCAGACCCCCAGGACCATCCATCTCCTTCAGTCTTTCTAATAGGGCACCTCCATGTCATTAATACATATTGCATGTAAAAGAATTGTTCCGCCAAACTACGTCACCCTTAAAGCTTACTCTTTCGTTATTAAATGTTGTTATTGAGAAAATGATCCTTCAGGGTTGGATAAATTTATTATTGTGTCCCGAACCGGCAAAATTAACCAAGATGAGGTAAACTTCAGATAAGTTTTAAAAGGTCGAAGATGAACAAGAATACATTAATGCGAAAAGAATATAAAATAGTTTACATATATATATATATATATATATATATATATATATATATACCATATATACCAAGGATATTTTTAATTGACTACTCAGTGAATTTGTGAATTGTTTTTATTACGTAAATCTTTATTTGTTGGGTAAATCCAGATCCGTCTCTGGACATTCTACGAGACCAGACGGAAATGGATTTTAAACTTGTGTAGGACGTTCGCGTGGAGAAAGAAGAACCTGTTACGTTTGCGTAAACCTCAGCCTTTGGCTACGCCTCCTTTGACGATGCTTCAAGCCATTGCATCACATTAGTCTAAAAGCTGTAACTAGCGTTCTTATAACGTTGCTACGGTCCTACATGTTGTTATACTGTTGCTCTGGTAACATTTCCGTGCCAATACCGTTGCTTACGTGCACTGGTGTCGTTATTCCTTTGCTTCGTGTTGGCGACAGAGACACCACGTTTGTATTCTGCCTATGTCCGGGATTGCTCGTGCAGATTTACCTCAAGCGTGAGTCACTGGGTTTTCAGCGGTTCAAACGGTGCTATTAGCGTTGTTACACCGTTTCAAAGGTGGCATTTTCCGTTATTATACAATCCCTCTGGAGGTATTAACGCGCCTGTAGCTACGGCACACAGATCAAGGAGCAGTTGTTGCTAGCTAGTAGGGTTTTCAGTCAATCTTCGGGAAAACTTCTCTAAATTTCCTCTAGGGGGTCACTGGATTTCCAGCGGCAAAAGCGAGGTTACTAGCTTCTTATATTATCGCGAGGGTTATTATACAATTACGGCGGTGGCAATCCCGTGCACAGCTATGATGACATTATCGATACAATTCCTCAAGTGGCATACATTCCGCATGCGAACACCGTTGCTACGGTGTCGTACTACGGTGTCGTTGATACGGTTCTAGGTAGTGGCAAGCGACCAAATTTGTTCCCAGCGTACCTCCGGGAATGCTGCCCCTGGGCGTGAGTCACGGGGTTTTCAGCGGCGGCGAGCAACCGAAGCCTGCGGTTCGTCGTGCAAGTGAGCGCCTGCGTACCTGCAAGTGCGGCGTATTCTTAGCCGCGCCTGTTTGCACCGGCGGGGGCGGCGGTGGTTTAATGCGGTGCCTGCGATGCTGTGCAGAGCGTGCTGCCGGTACCTTCGCTCTTCCCGGAATTCACCACTATCGACATGGGACAGTGGACGAGGAAAAGCCTCTGGACTTTGATTGGTTGAATAGTTCCCGGGGGAAACAACTGCTAATGTCATTTGTACCGTACGTTTGGTGCATGATTTTTATCGCGGGAGGTGGCGGTGATCTTCCCACTCTCCACTTCCCCGTCTCCTCACTCTGGACCTAGGGCGTTGGCAGTGAAGGACAGTTACACTACACCTCCACACTACTCTTTCTGCTTACGTATTTAGAGTTAAATTGAATTATGTGAGCAAAATCCTAATTTATTTTAAATAATAATGTTCGAAGAGTGGGGGAAAGTTGCAAAATAACAACAATGAGGATGTTGTATTTTCTATTGAAAAGATTGGAATAATACTTTTAAAATATTTAAAAGGATGTGCTCGACGCTTTTCCCAAACTTCGGTTCTCGTTTTAAAAATTAAATTCTGAAATATTATCAGGTTAGGACATTATCGCCCATTACTCAATTACCTGTTTCTTTTTTCACACGAAAGGAAAAGAAAGCAATTATTTAAAACTATTGTTCCACTTTTTCACTATCTTTATCTACAATAACACTAGTCTAACATCATGATTATCGCTATCGACCAACGCTCAACGGAGAATATCACAATCACGGACGCTGGCTCTCCAGCAGGCTGTTAAATCGCGATCCAACGCCTTGGCACGCTTTGTCCTTGAGTGGGGGGACGTCGCGCGCATGCGTTGCCGACTCCCGATCCGACCTGAAGACGTTGGAGGCATTCGCCAACGGCCTGAGCTGCGCTAGGGCAGTATCTGCGTTGCATGGACACGCTCGTGCCGATGTATGACGCCGATCGCACGGAATATGAAATAAATGAAAAAATCTAAATAAATTCAAGTAAAAAATGTTCTTATTATTTCTTTGGGCGTTGACACGACTTGCACTCCCAGAGAAAACACCACAGTATATTCCAGGCAGGAACCTCAGGACATCGAATTACACTCAGTCCATCGTTGCGGAGCATTAGTAATGGTAAATCGAATGTTCATGATCCCTCGTAGTAAGTTAGTGATACTGTTCGGATAAATAGTGATATGCCATTTTTGTGAAGGCAGAGTTTTGTTTTTTGAAGAGATACACATGACCAAAGCAGTAATTTATATCGCAAATCTGCAATTAATATTTAGTGAATTCAATGCTTTTTTAAAAATATTTCTACTTTATAACGATCACACGAAATTTTATTTGTAGATTGTTTTCAAACTCACTTTTATGAGTTATCTCCTTTTACCTGAATACAATCGAAATCATCTTTCCTTCCATTCTTAAAAAGCGTTCCTTTGAATGTTATAGGAGTGAACGTTCACCATAAGAACGTCGGTTTCCAGCAAAGTGAACCGATGAATAAATGTTTATGAACATAATGTATTAAGCACAAAATTCAACGTACCAACTAATAACTGAACGAAAACAAGCAACTCTTCTAGCTACAGTCGACGGCTTCTGTCCACGAAATTCGATTCCCTGCTTACATATTAGAGTTTTGATACTGTTTTGCCTTATTTCTTCTAAAATCTTTTGCCTATTTGTATCTTTATACTTTGTCGTGAACTACCTATGAAGCGTAGAGAAATGATTATAAAAGAAATAGTGTAGAGAAATGCTGATAATAAGGCGATTTTTAGACAGAAAAACTTGTTTTGTCGGTTCCCGTTTCCGTAGAAGTGCATAATTCTTGCTCATATATGTAGTAAATTATGTCGCCTAATACGTTGAGTAGTCTGAATGCACGTCTTGTGGGTCTTTGATATCAAAAAATTGGTTTAAGGCCAAAGTCTGTCGTTCCATCCTGATATTTTGAAGAAATTTTGGCGTAATACCCATTAGTGCTATGCATTTCTTGCTGTTAATCCTATGTGCCAGATTTCTCTCTTTCCTCTCCCTTTCTCTTTCTGGATGTGTTGTTAAAGTTATATGTCTTTTAATGAATCACTTCCACACACATATCACTTCCACAAACATGTAAGTTTAAAAGTTATAAATCCTGTTCATTTCCTGTGGTAATAAATACCGTAGGAGGAATTTGGGAAGTTACAACCTCCCACACGTGTTTTGCTGATACACTGCAATTGGAAAACTGCTGAGAACTAGTTAAGTTAAATAAATGATATTGTACCGCAATATAATTATGAAGAGAACACTTTTACCTTCTCCGTATTCCAACCAATTAACAACGTAATTGCTCGTTGAAATTTAGCATTTTGTATTGAAGTAAAGATCGGTATCTGAATACATGTTTACGTGCACTCAAGGTCTGAGTAAGAGCTGTAAGTGGTGCTCTTCTTCGTATACCTTATATAAACCTTAATGATGTTACTTGTAACCTCAATTAAGCATTAAACGATTGAAACATTGGAGTCCTGAGAATAAAGTCTGTACTCTTGTGCGGATAGAAAACTAAATAGTAAAATACATTTTATTTGCCTGTGGTCCAAAGAGCCATATCAGCTAATGTTTTGTGCAATTGTTTTTTCGGGGGTATAACTATTTGTATAATGTTTGAGTAATTTGTTTCTGAAGTGATGAAGTGATCAGCAGTATTTTACACTACTTTGTCCTTCTGATCAACGTCACGCCAAATCGATGAATATGAAACTTACGGATAATGAAACAAGTCTAATTTTCATTGAGATATTACCATGTATTACCCGGTATTTCTCAGTCGTATACTTCACCGAAAACGGGATTTTCTAATCTTCTCTAAAAACTCAACAATGTGAATAATAAAATTTCAGCTATAATTCGTATTCACGCAGTTTTCGTAAACCAAAATAATTTGAAAAGACACGACTTGAACGCGGCTCAGAAACAGGTATAATAAAAAACTACTGTCATTTCAAAACCACCTCCCAGCGAGGGACTTCTCAAATGTCCAAACAGACCGTTACACATATTTTCCGCCCGATCCCTCTCCTACTTGATGTGGCACGCACCCCTTGTAATGACCCTGTCCCACAACATCCCATTTCTCCCTTGGACTTCCACAATTCCTCTCTTCGAATCTCAAGTCTCCCTCCTTCCCATAACTTCCCTTTTTTACCAGCTCGACCAGAGGGAGGGGGTAAGAGTTCCTAAATTTTCCCCGAAACCTTTGATGTACCGTCGGATCGCTCAAAGAACTCCAAAGAAGTGATGACATTGTTGTATAAAACTGCAACCATAAAAAATATTGCAATACACACTATTTCAGCTATTATATTACAATTTCAGGTACATTCAAATGAAAAATTTTGAAAGGAGGAAGGAATGTACTAAAACAAAACTCTTATCATTGTGAGGAAGCGTTTACAGTTTATTTTTTAGAAGTTAAAATGTTAGATTTTATAGCTTGAATACCGCTGGATTTTCTCCTTCCGAATTTAGAGGGAAAGACAAAGACGATTACTATGTCCTGTAGTATAATAAATTTACATTATTTTCATAAATCTCAATAAATAAAAGTACCAGTTGCCTAGAATAACGTGTCGCCAAATTAGGTGCGTGATTTGTATAGAAAAGAAAGTTTCATACACAGGAACAACCTTGATGCAGACTGCGTCCAGATATTCCAAATCGAAGCAAATATTGACAAGATATTTATTATCACCAATCTTTTTTTGTCAAACTTCGTACACGCGCAGTTTTAACTTCCGTTTAAATAGGGGGGTACAATTATATGCCGTAATATTTGGTATTCGTATCGACACGAAAACCACTCGGATCCACACAATGGATCACCTCCAAGGGAAAACTGCCATGGGCCTCTTTTAACAAAATTCATTTTTGAAAACGAACTCCACGAACCACGCGTTGGCTGTCGTAAGGCATTCATTAGCCGCTTGCGCCAGGGGATGGAAGCAGGTTGCGAGGCCCACGTCATCACGCTCCGTATTTATAGCTTCCACGACACAGGCCTGCCAACACAGAGGAAGTTTTTGTTGGAGCAGTACACTTCGCAGGAAGCATTGCGCAAGGATGTGCCATAAACCCCAACGAGCCGAGTTTTATGGCGGCGCCGCACAAAAGGTGTCGCCCGGGAGGTCCCGTTCCCCATTGAAGCCGGCGAATGAATGAATGGAGCTCTTCCTCGCGCATGACAAGAAGCGCGGTCGTTCTGTTTCAGGATGTAAATTTTATTGCGCGGGGTCGAGCTATCTCCATGGAGACTCGGGTTCGTTGTGAGGGATGGCGGTTTTTTGCTCGTTAAAATTCGAACGAAACACGTTCGGCCGAAGTAAATTTAAGATGGGAGAGAGGAGATCAGCACTGTGTGAGCGTTCTGGGACGGCGAAGATTCGTTGTGATACGTAACAGGTAGAGCTTTAGAAGCGTGTTGCTCTACCTGCTATTGGGACGATGAGGAGAGATTTATCTAGGCAGATTATTCTACATACGCATAATTTTCTGTAAAATTTAGGGTAAGGTTACGGAAGGGTCGATTAACAGTTTGGGTAAGCAGCAAACAGCTCGTGATGTTTGTGAGATTTGTGCGTGAGAAGTATATTATTTCAAATACGTACCTAGCTCCGTAATTTTACCAAATTTACAGGAAAAATAAAAGTTTAACTTTACGAAAAAAAACAAGAAAATCGAAATTTTATTAAAAATAATATTAACGAAAGTAGGAATTGGCAAGTGAGATTGCTAAGAGGCGACAGTACCACTACATACGAAAGAGACTGCAACAATGAACAGAAACTTATTGCTACAGACATTATAACGACTCATTATACAGAAACAAATTTTCTCAGTAGTCTCGTAGTGATCTCGGACCGAAGGGTCGCGGGTTCGAATCCCGCCTCGGGCATGGATGTTTGTGTGTGTCTGTGTTATCCATACGTGTTCTTCCTACAGTTCAATCTTTAGTGGTCGCTAATGACCTAGCTGTTGATGCGACCTTAAATAACAACAACAACAACAACAAATTTTCTGCCTTCGCGTATCTCATTTGGGGTGATGTGAGCGGATGGGCAAGTAATGTGGGCCTATGAGAGTTGTTGCGACAGGTAGACGAGGCTGTAGAAGAGAGCGACTGCCGGAGGGGTGCATCTATTTGCGGCGGGTATCTGCAGATAGCGCGCACAGATACGCTCCCCTTCTGCCGAAGGCGACAGCGTCTTAGGGGAACCTGCGTCCTCGCTCCACTGCGTCTTCCCTATTGCTCTAACCGGAAGCACACTTTATAACACCTCACGGTGCTAGAATCAGAAACGGACTTCAGAATCGGAATCAGAATCAGAATCAGATCTAGAATCAGAATCGGAAACGGTGGCTCACTGCATCAATTTATGTCACGGTAATGCTTCTGACCTGGAGGTCCTAGGGTTTGAGTCCGAACAGTGACAGGATTTTCGGCGTTAGCTACATAGCTGTGTCGAATCCAACCGCTGTCTGGAGCTGAATTCTAACGGCCGGCTGCTCTGAGTTTTTCGTGATTTATCCAATCAACTCCAAGCGAATGCCGGAGTAGTACCCTAACAAACGGACCACGAACCGCAAGCGATCTTTCCTTCCTTTTTCTTGACTTTTTCTCATCCCTTACTTACACACACACTTACATGCACTACACTACCCAACATGCTGGGAGACCGGTGAAGAGCTTAGAGCTTGTCCTGGCTGGAGCGGTGCCACACTGGTGGGAGATACCTGGTTGTGGGAATACGCCGTGAGCTGATGGTAGTACGGCGCCGAATCTGACCATCCAGTGGGGGAGACCACCGCCACTTCTTCCTCTTGAGGAAAAACATGCAGTGTACTTACGGGACTAATGATCTTAGCAGATGATGCGCCCGTAATCACTAATCAACAACATCGGAAACTACTGGTCACGAATTTGATTCCGACAGTTGCCACGAACTAGCCGTTGTGAATTAAATATCATCCATTTTGTTCATCCATTTTGTTCCTTGCATCCATTTTGTTCATGCAATTTTTTCTGAAGAAAGTCTAATTGAAACTCTTTAATACGTTATATATCTTACATTGGAGAGTTCAATTATGTCAAAAAAATGTTTGGCAAAAACCGAGGACGTGCGGTGAAACAAAATTTTTTTTAATGTAATGGATCGAACTTGGCTGCGATCGTCAACTTTTTTAATCCATGAACGACTTGGAAACGTCAATGATTGCTGCTGGAAATGATTTCTGCTTCAGTTGCGCAAAAGTTTACATAATATTTACTGGTCTTCAGAGATATGTTTCCATCAGTTTGAAAATTTAAATATTTATTGTCTAAAATTGAAAAGTTAAACATTTATTCAAAGTAAACGATTTATTAAAATGCTCTTGAGAGACATTGAGTAAATATTATTCCAATTGTTTAAAACAAAAAATAACTTTCCGTTTAAATATTACTTTTTGTCAACCATTGATGCAGCAGATTTGGTGGGAATAGGTACAGAAACACTCATTCAGTGTGTATCAACATTTCAGTATTCATTTATTTTTTATTACACAATATTTATACACGATTAATTGCTCTGGAATGTTCATTGTCACTTCTGGCGGTCATGAATAGAGTATTGGGGAATATTGGTCTTAGAGTGTGAGGAAATACTACATTTAGGGTTAGGAAATGGGTTCATGGGGCTTGAATTTGCTTTTAGGAACTCAGTATTAATGGTTTCATCATATGTTTGTGTCTTCCATATTTGCTATTTTTGTCATTGGTGTTACGCTATTAAGCTTGGTTAGATAGAGATTGTTTCACAATATAATATAATATTTAACACGCCGAAGAAAGATGACAGATTATTCCCTTTTATAGGAAACAATGAATACAAAACCTGTAAAGTGTATTACCATTGGATAGGATATTACCCCTGGGGTGCATTAAAGTGATATTGGGGTGAATTAAACAGATATAACACAAAAAACTGGAAGTTTTCAGTTTATGCATATTTGGATTAACAGGCACACACATTCTTCAGCAAACGTGGCAAAACACTCTACCATCGTGCATAAATCGTGCATTATAGAGAGTTAAAACCAGTTTTTGTGTGGCATATTTTTTGTGACATGTTATCTTGTGTTAGTCTCAAGTTATGTTTTCTGTACCATAATCTACAAAATGACAATTTAGGAATCCGTTTAGGAATCCGAATTTAGGAATCGGAGAGCCTTTAGGAGAGCATTAGAGAGAGTATTTGAGAGACATTTGGGACGCCCTTTGGGAGAGCATTTGGGAAGCCTTTAGGAGAGCCTTTGGGAGAGCATTAGAGAGAGCATTTGGGGAACATTTGGTTGAGCATTTGGGAGAGCCTTTGGGTAAACCTTTGGGAGAGCATTTGAGAGAGCATTTGGAAGAACATTTGGGGAACATTTGGGAGAGCATTCGGGAAAGCATTTGGGGGACATTTGGGAGAGCATTTGGGAGAGTATTTGATAGAGAATTTGGAGGACCTTTGGGAGAGCCTTTGGTAGAGCATTTGAGAGAGCATTTGGGGGACATATGGTTGAGCCTTTTGGAGAGTCTTTGGGAGAGCATTTGAGAGAGAGTTTGGAGGACATTTGGGAGAGCATTTGGGGGAGAATTTCGCAAAACATTTGGGGAATACTTTTGGGATCATTTGAAAGTATATTTGCGAGAACATGGAAAAATTTGAGAGAAAATTATGAATCTGTGATATTAATTTGAGAGACCATGTAGGGAATAATATGAGTAATGTTCAGGATACAAGCCGGAAACTTGTGGTGAATATGTGAGGGACAATGTGGTGACAAGCAAGGGATTGTTTGATGAATATGCGATTTCGTGATTGCACCTTGAACACTTCTACTCGAGTTCCTGCAAAGAAAGTCAGCCATTTCTGTTAACATCCAGAGTAGATATCTCACCTTCCATTTCACATTTACTTTTTTGGGTTTGCGTTTTCCGTGAATATGTTACCAATTGCTAAAGAGACCGTGTTGGCCCAGGATCAGTCGGCCACCGACCTCCGTTGCAGTAACGGGGATTACAATGCTCTATTGAACGATAACACTAAAGACCGCATGCAAACCTTGCCGCGATAACGCTTTGCAGGTCACTTGCAGCATGTTGTACTTAAACTATCGCAAGTTAGTGCACTGAACTCTAAAAATTTACGACACGATGAGGTGACATTTTTACAGCTGTCTGGACCACGAAGCAAAAAGAGAGGTCTTAGCAAAATTAACGTGAGTTTAACTAATTTGATCACACTTCCCTTAATTTTATTGCAAAGTGAATATGGTAGATAAGTAATGTTGTTGAGTACGTGAAGAAAGAATCAACGAACTTGAAACGAAGATTTATCAAATTAAAGACCTGTTGAAATACCAAATGCCAATAGAGGAGTATGAAATTTCCGTGTTCGAAATATTAAAGGTCAAATCGGACTTGTCTGACCGTCAATATGACGATCTGAGAGTTGTAGGTCAGCCTAGCAGGGAGAAGGTCGCCAATATAGAGGGACGGTTAAACAAACGGAATTTTTAGAACTACTTTTCGGTAGGTAATGGTCAATTTTACAATTGTGAAGATTGAGTTCAATTGTCTTACAAAGTACCAAATATTTTTGTACCACCTACGTCTATAACAAAGAGTAACATGAAATAGAAATTGGGAAAGTGTGGCAACTTAGATGGTGCGAGTATCTCAGTAATTTGGATTTTGTCACTTAGCAGTAATTGCGACAAAAATGTCTAGTTGTAATAGTATGCACCCAGAATGTGAAGAGGATCCAAAGGCATTGTTAGGCTAAGTTAAAAGGTATTTAAATAATAGTAGTAGTATAAAATATACGTACTAAAATGGTTGATAAGATAGACTTTCAGGTTTTCTTTACTTACTTTCACTTTTTACTTATATATTAAATTTAAAATATTGGATTTTGTGTATTATATGATTTTGAAATTTGACGAGAGATCGCATTACACAAGGGTAAGAACCATATTGCGGATAGTAAAACCTTCCACAGTCGATTACATTTGCTTCGCAAACTCCTCAAATTTACTTTGTAGTAATGGTAGTGACATATGAAATATAATTAAATATTTATAAATCTTAGAGAATGGAATAGCGAATCACGAATTAATCAGCATAGATTTTGCTTGCATACGTTTCAGAACGGGTAAATACAACTGACCATTATATTCTTCACATTTGTAATATGTTTACAGTTACACCATTCTGAAGAAGAAGCTGCATGTGAAAAACAATTCTGATATTTCACATTGAAACAGCGGAGTATAAGTAGGATCAGTACATTTATCAACTTGAGTACTTGTACCTTAAATATTAACATCTCTAAGTAGAAGTAGTAATTAAGTATTTGTTCACAAATGTTTCAGACTGATGTTTGTCATAATCTGTGATATGCATTGTTTTTTTGTGTTTATAGTGACTTAATACACAATTTTACATTTTTTCTGAGTTCTTATTGGTAGTTTCAATAACATTAATATTTATTTACCTACAATTGACCTATTGCCGAGTGGTAGCCATAGGACTACAGATTTACTAAACATCTACATTTACAATATAAAAACAATTTACGATACAACATAATAAAATAAAACTACAACTACTACTACATCAAAAGATGATTCAATACAATTGCTGCTTTTAGAGCCTGGAGCTATAATTCCAGGCGTGCAATTAATATATTGATAATCAACAATTTTTCTCGGAGTTAACAAGTATATTTAATTTACTAAAAGAAAAATAACTACAACAGTTTCGTTCCCGCAATCCGTTCTGATGGATTGCATTAGAAACCCTCCACCAAGGAGCATTCGCAGTAGGGCCGCATACAGGAAGCTGCGCCCGAGGCGACGAGGAGGGGGCGTCGGTATCTTATCAGAGAGGACGCGAATCGGCGACAGCGAGCCGGCTGCGCTGTGGCGGCTCGCGGCGGCGACGCCGGGTGGGGGCACCACCCCAACCTCCCCTCCCTCCCCTCCCTCCGCCGGCACCTGTGCGACGCGAAACGCGCGCCCAAAATGGCGGCAGCGGCGCGAGCTTGCCGTACGCGCGTTCCCGAACATTCAATCAATTCAACGTTTTCTTTGCGATCAGTCGCCTTTCGGTAGTTTCCTCTTTATGGTGCCTCAAATTGGCGCTTGGAAGCTGTATGATTTCGATTCCATCCTAATTTCGAATCCCGAAGGTCGTGAATTTTCAAACAATAATTTTAGACGAGAATTTTATACAACTGTTGTTTCGAATTATTTACTAACTATTAATTCTGTTATTTCTTTTCATCATTTCAAAAGTACTGGTTGACTGTGGACATGGTGTTGGAATTTTCCTAATAATTGTTACGGAACGTTCATGATCCGTACTTCATCCTATTCACAATGGCGATTCTTACTCTTATTGTAGGTCACGGCGCGGTAAATTCTCACTTCTCTCAAGCCCTTTTCACCAACATACACGAATATAGTTCTACCAGTACTGAAATGCGCAGAACAGCTGTCCGGTACAGTTCTGTAAAGGAACGCGCCCAAGAAATTAAAAATCGCTTTTTTTGTCAGTTGCCACCGAGTCTTATTCTATTGGACCAGCCTTTACATGAATGTATTTTATGGGTAGCGAGGAGTAGGAGGATGTATTATGAGTAGCGAGGTAATTATAGAATTAAATTTTTACGAAAACTGAACAGTTTGCACCTTTATTTTGCAAATCGTAAAATAATATCATGAAATCTCGCATATTACTTTTTTAGAAGAAAGTTCATTCAAATTCTATTAAATCAAGAATTAAAAACACCGTGTTATCTTTCAAGTTGTAGTACTGGATAACATCTGAAAACAATTTATTCTTTTGTTTTGAGAGACCATGATTTTTTCTCGCCAAAAGTAATCTGATATTTCTTAATCAGCAAAATATGATCAGTGTTTAATAAAAAAGACTAGGAATGATTGGTTTCTATAACTTTTGAGTTATTGAGAACGTATAGAATATTTAATTTCACGGACGTTTTTTAATGATGTTCCTTGCTATGACAAAAGAGAATAATATTGTCTCTTTCAACTAGGTGACACTGCTATGCCCTACCTTCTGATAGTCAACCAACACGACTTGTAATAGAATATATAAATAAATATTTAAACGCATTTCAATTCGAATTCAGAGCACGTTAATTTGCATTCCCACTCATTCTGTAGCTCATTTGACATGCAAAACCTGCTCCATCCTATTCGACATTCAGCCAACCTCAAGAGTACCCTATCGACATGGCAAGACAGGCTGCCAATTTTGAAAGACATACGAAGACGAACGAGTACAATTTTGAACGACAAAGACGAACTACCCCTGCTTGTGACAATTGCGCAAATTTCTCGATAGATCCCTTAGTCGCGCAGTGACGAGTGCATTAATCCGCAAACGACGTTCGCTTGTCCTCGCATCATTTAAATCGTCGCCCAATCTGAATGCGAGCTTCTTGCATCTCATTTCTGCGGAGAACTCGCTTCATCTCAACGTGCCAGAGAGAAGGCAGTGGGATACTGCAACATACAGTTGAACAAGTTCATGTACTAGCGCAATAAATTTCTGTAAAATCACCGAATCTGTATTTATATTTCTTAATTTCTGAGCTTTGTGCAAAAGTTATATGTAAAGAAATTCGCAGAACATTAACGAGAAACTGGATTCGTCTATTTTTTTTAATTTTTTTTTTTTTGTAAATGTGATATTATTTAGTTCATTGACAATGCTACATCCATTGTCGCCATAGACTCTTCCATGGGTCATAATGTTGGCACTAGAGTAGGGAGCGGCAAAAACTGATTAAGACGTTAATACGTATAATTAGGAAATTAACGAGGACTAAGAAAGGAAAACACAGTTTAATCACAGTTTAATTGTAAGTTGTACATTACATCTTCAAATCACTTTCTTTCTTTATTTAGTTATATTGATTAAAAATGTTTTAAAAATTTAGAATTTTAAGTTACGGAATTAATATTACGTAATTTATAATTATACCATTCAAAGTAGTATTTGTACGAAACCGTTTTTATGCTTACGAATACGATTACAAGGATCCTGAGAAAGGTAGTAGAAGGAGGCATATTGTCATATTTTACACAAAAAGTAACTTTCGCACTAAATTCGCATGAAATTCGCATTTCGCATGAAATCAAATCAAGAATCTTAATTGAAGAGTTGAGGAATCACAATATATAGATCGAAAAGGAATTACCGAAAGATATCGTGTTGAAATTTAAACATTATTAATTTATTATTATATCTTTATTAATAATTATCAACTAAAAAGTAACTTCTATTCACTTCTTTCTCCCAGACGAACTTTTTAATATATTTGTTACGAATTCTTGAGCTGCTATTATAGTCTCACTATTGTGATATATTACGTAGCATTACATTGAAGAGCATTGCATAATATTATTTTACGTGCCTATGTTAAGTTACTATATTAAAACCTACATCTCGTCACGTAACATCAAATCATGTACTTAAATACAACGATATTATTGTTATTGTTTATGTTGCGGGTGTGTTTCCGTTTGACGAATTCTTTTTCAATTTCTCCCGCCTACTCCGCACTTGCCCCATTGTGGCCGAGGCGACGCATTACGTATGCGCGGGGTCGGGGCGCGCGCTTTGCTTACAATGCGGCTGCGCGCGCGCCTATTGTGCCGTCGCGATGTGAGGTGCGCGCGCGCGACTTGGAGGAATTCCCGCGACGGCCCGCGGCTGACAGCGCCAGCCAGCCCGCGCTCCTTGCTTGGGAAGCGGCGAGCGGGCGGCCGCGTCGGATGGAGACGGCGGGGGCGGCCGGAGGTGCGGAACTGTGCTCAGCCGGGTCTGAACCGCCAGGCCCTGAAAACGTCGCGGCGCCACGGACGCCTGAGTAAAGTCGGCGCCGTGGCGAAAATAAAGTGTATATAGTGTACAAAGTGAAGTGTAGTGCTGTGTGGTGTGAATGAGTGAGCGAATGTGTTTGTACATATACATTTAAGTACGAATGAGTGAGTGAGTGCAAAAATTAAAAAGAAGAAGATGATAATGAACAATACCAAGAACTAACCCTGATAACCAATTAATCACTTACCTTATTAAAACTCGCTGCCCAAAGTGGCCATGTCCTAGTTTTAAGTTATGTTTAGTTTATTTAAGTTACAAGCCCTCACCTCCGCTCCAAAAGCTTAACAGCTGGAGCTCTTGTACCCCTTAATTTGAATAAATTCCCGCCTCGCCAAGGTTATTGGTGAGGGGAAAATTGAAAAAAAGGGGGCGGCCGGCAACGCCGATGCCATGGGGATGGGGGATTTTAGCTGTCGGCAGTCGGATTTTAGCTTCAGATGGTGTCACCCGGGGCAAAACTCCATCACCCCCCCCACACACACACACACAAATTAAATATAAAAAATATCGTTGAAATCGAATCTTTGAATATTGAAAAGTAGGTGCTTACTGTTTATAGTTTCGCATTTGTTTTTCTAGGGCTTTTATCCAGCCAACAGCCGGTTACCCTTTACGTCCCGATGGGACACATATTCGACCATACACTAGACCAACACACTTGCGGGCTCCTCTGATCTGGGATCAGCAGAACGCAAGGCCCTCCGCGACAACATATACACGGTCAAGGGACAAACAACCATGCCCAAGGCGGGACTGGAACCCGCGACCCTTCTGACCTGAAGCGCTGAGTCGGTACTCGCTCTTAGCCACGTCGGTGAACCAGGTCGGCGTTTCGCATTTTAGTTTACATTATTTCTTTTCTGTGCTTTGTTAGTATTTATGATTTAAATGTATACTTATTAAATTAATATAAACTTTTTTAACTAAACCATAAAAATTATATAATTCCAGCAATAATATTTTCAAATTTCTAAAACTAACAAAATTCTTAGTATATATAATTTTAAGTAAATGATTTAAATTATATAATTCCAATTATAAAATATTTTTACTGGTGTCACCCCTAGAATGGTGTCACCCAGGGCGCATCGCCCCCCCCTGCCCCCTAGCTACGCCACTGGTAGTCGGTTTAGTTGGCGTGAGAGAAATTGAGTCCCTTAGCGAGATTCGTATGTTGATATGATTACTAACTGATTGGTTATTTTATGTTTCTGGGCGCATCACCTGCTGTAGTCGTAAGTCTCGTAAGTGTAGTAATGCCCATTATATCACGAGAGGTGGTGGAGTTCCACCCCACTGGAATGCGATATTCAGCACCAACCTACACGTCGGCTTGTGGAATCCACTCTCTCAGAAATCACCGACAGCACCATCTCAAGGGCAACCACTAAAGTCCCGACATGTATAGTACTGTAGTGCACGTAAGGGTAATTGTGGATTAGGATAAGTCAAGGAAGAGGTACTATAGATGGCGCGTGGTCCTTAGGCCTCTTGTTAGAGTAATGCTCCCACATTCACCTGGTATTGATCGGAGATACCACGGACAACTACCGATGAGAGAACCAGCTGCTAGAATTCTCCTTCAGTCAGCGGCTTGATCGACCTAGCTATCTTACCTTGCGTCGAAAATCCGTCCCCATGGGGATTCGAAACCTAGGACCCACTCAAAGTCACTGAAGTGGTCAGTTGTTGCCATGAGCCTACACAGCCGATCGGCAGTCTGAACTGCGAGGCTGCAGGATCAAATCCTGCCTTTGATACAGATGATTGCTTCAGTGTTGACGCAGGGTGAGACATATCGCAACCACCATGTAGCACCTTAAGAAGGTGATCTGGGCTGTCCGGGTGACGCCGCGTTGAAGGCTGGGGTGCCGACGTTGGGGTGCCGAAACTGGTCCAAGGCTTAGGATAGGAAAATACAACAGATCTAATAAGTAGTAGTTTTATTGTTTGATATGTCGGTCGAAACGTCGGCACCCCAGCCTTCGACGCGGCGTCACCCGGACAGCCCAGATCATGACTCTGGCCGCGGAAGCCTACGATATCACCTTAAGAAGGTTTCTCTTTCTGCCTGAATATATAATTGTTTGAAGTATGTCACCAATGTATATGCTTTCCATTTCTTTCCATGTCTAATGTGTATATGAGGTATGATGTGACTGCCTGTGTGCCAGGGGAGTAAGCCCCATAATGGGCCTTGGGGCCGTGGACACTATCACACAGCCCTACCTGAAACAAGTTTCAAGGTGCGTCAGGTTTATGCCAGCTGTGACACCACGTCTGGCTGACCCGAATTGTGATTTTCACACTTCCCAACAACGATCCCTTGGAAATAACTTTGTGTGAGCGTTGAAGGTACAGTCAGACACTTGTACGGACACTAACCTCTGTAAGTCAATCATAATACGAAAAAGTAGGAGCTTGTCTGTGAGTCTTGGCGAAACTGGTCCAAGGCTTAGGATAGGAAAATACAACCGATCTAATAAGTAGTAGTTTTATTGTTTGAATGCCATAGCTATTGCCACTTCATTTATTTCTCCTTTGACGATTCTATGATGAAGGATGAGGAAATGGACAACTGTGAAGGTGGAGGAACCGACCATCATAAGGCGGCGAGACAGGATGAGGAGGAAAGCTCGTGCGCGGACCCGGGGTCAATTTTTTAAGGTGGATTTTCTAGGATTGATCGAAGGAATCCTTGAAAATGGACGATCAAGGGAATTGAACTTTAGACCTTATATTTACACTGACATCCCCTGACATCCAAGCTATTTGCCTGGAGTCTTGATTTTCTTTTATTTCATCTAAGAACATTACAACTATATGGCGTTTAGGAGAAAAGTACAAAAGGGGGAGTCAAAATATTTAAACTATAAGGGAGAGTCAAAATTCGACACCGTTTGGAGTCGATTGTAACTTTAGAAGCTCTTTCAAGCTTCAGTTGCGATCTTGAAAGTCGTAGTTTAAATGAAACAATATTCATTTAGTGTTTTCTAAGAGTATGTTATTCAGAATAGCTTAACGAAGAAAGTAACATTGAAATCTTGAAAATAAGAGGGTCTTAAATCATGTCATCCACTTGTGTCACTAAAGAGTTACGAGTTACAATTAATGTGGACATAAAGCTTGACTATGTCATGTCGCTTGGTAGAAATTAATACCCAGAGTAACAGTAATGAGTAAAAGTTGTCAGTAGCATGCTATTGCGTCGTGGAGAATGACTAAACAAAACCGTGAAACCCCCATTTGTCCACACGAGTAACTCGCTCCGTACACGAAAACAGATTGTGCGCAGTTCGACGTTTCTTAATGTCCCCACCCGCCATTCTAAGCACACTAAACCCATTCGGGACGTAAACACACGAGCAGCATTGTTCTCTCGATTACTCGATATGCCTCGGCGGGGGCTCCCCGCCCTGCAGATGAAATGCCCCGGCAGGAACGATATGACTAAATGGAAGGGGCGTGGCCCCAGCGACTCTGCCCACCTGCGCGTGTCGCCATCGCCAGGCGGAAGTGGGGCACGCGACGAAGATAGGGACACGGCGCGGCGCCGGGCTGTCGCCCTGTCCTCGCGCACACTCTCCTTTGTCCTCAGTGGAGGCTTCCGCCTCCTCACTCCAACCCGTCCCCGCTCCGGCCCGCTCCTTCCCTTCGCTTCGTACCCGCTCCGACACCTTTTCGTCACCGTTCCTTCGCCGTCTCGCCATTCTACCCCCCACTCTGACCACGAGACATCGGGAGAGATGGCTCAGGGCATCAACTGATGTCACTACAGTCCCTTTGACAGGGAGGTCCTAGGTTCGAGTCCTCACGGCGGCAGGATTTTCGACACTAGCTTTTCAGCTAGGTCGAATTCACTCGCTGTCTGGAGAAGAATTCTAGCGGTCGGCTGCTCTGATCGGTAGTTTTCCATGGTTTCTCCGATCAACACAAGTCGAATTCCGGAGCAGTACCGAAACAAAAGGGCCACGGACCTTTGGCGCGCGACATTTCCTACCTCTTCCTTGTCCTATCATCTCTCCTTACACGTATACACTAACATGCACTACATTACCACACATGCCGGAAGACCATCCGGGAGCTGAGAGCTTATCCCGGATGGGACGGTACCAGTTAGCGAGAGATACCTGGTTGGGGAAAACCTTGCTAGCCGATAGTAGGTCGGCGCCGGATCTCGCCATCCAGTGGAGGAAGAAAATACCCCCCCGAGAAAACCATGCACTACACTTACGGGACTAATGACGTTAGTAGTTGACGCGCTCGAAATCTCTAACAGTCAATGAATCTGTCCACGCTCCGTCTTTCCCTTCGTCCTCACTTAGTCCTCGCTCCATGCCTAATCCATTCTCGCTCCGTTCCCGCTCCACCCACGCTCCGTCCTCGTTTTATCCTTGCTCCGTAACTGCTTCGTCCCTGTCTCGTTCCTGTTCCATACTCGTTTCGTTTGCGCTCCTTCCCCGCTCTCTTGTCGGTCCATGCCCATTCCTTCCCCGCTTCGCCCCCGCTCCTTCTCTCCTCCTCCCCCACACTGTCCCCGCTCTGTCCTCGCCCCGTCCTCGCTCCGTCCCTGCTCCGTCCCTGCTCCGTCCCTGCTCAGTCCCTGCTCAGTCCCTGCTTCGTAACTGCTCCGTCCCTGCTCCGTCCCTGCTCCGTCCCTGCTCCGTCCCTGCTCCGCCCCTGCTCCGTCCCTGCTCCGTCCCTGCTCCGCCCCTGCTCCGTCCCTGCTCCGTCCCTGCTCCGTCCCTGCTCCGTCCCTGCTCCGTCCCTGCTCCGTCCCTGCTCCGTCCCTGCTCCGTCCCTGCTCCGTCCCTGCTCCTTCCTGATCCCGTCCCAAGAAGTTCCCGCTCCGTCTCAGCTGATGGCCCTCTCACTTCCCGGTCCGGCTCTGCGTTCACTAGTCGGGGATCATATGCTGGAGCACTCGCTGTGGATACCAGTCCTGGTCGCAGCCGTTATTGATGAATGAGGCCAATAACCATGCGTGCACCCATTCCTCTAAATATTGGTTGTAGTCAGTCTCTGAAATCTTAGCCAATCCGTTTATTTATTTTCCTTTCATTGTTTTATTACTTTCATTCCTTTTCTTTAGATACCTTCCCTGTCAGTTTGAGGAACCCACTGCTTAGGTCCGTGGTCATTAACCGGCGGCCCCAAGACCGAATACGGAGCGTGGCTTCATTTCGGCCCGCAAACATGGTGGCCCGCAAACTAAGAATGGTTTAAAAGCAATGCGACTCGTTGATAAGTTTGAACTACCTGCAAACAAACTATTAAAAATAATTTTTGGTACTATTATCTTTCCATTTATTTTTAGAGTTGGCGTTAGGAAGTTGTCATGCAAGAAGAAGTGTCAGATCTAATTTACATTCAATAATAATATTACTGTTCTTTGAGTTAATTATTGATATTGCAAAGTGGAAGATAAAATATAAACCATTCATTTGTAGACCATATGTTAAGTAATCCCTCCATTTATTGAAATTACAATACATTTGTGTTATGTAAGTATCATGCAATTTTGTAATTACATTGGTAACGATCTATTAGTAATTCATGGAAAAGAAAGTGGCTCTTTGTTAAAAAATGGTTGATGACCACTGGCTCAGAGGGTCGTAGAGCTTTATGTTCACCTCGTACTGTAAACGTCCTCATTGGTCTCCTCGTAACGATGTAGCCCGCGGGTTCCTATTTATCGTGTGCACTTGTCACCTGCGTCTGGCGAAGCCCACGGAACCATCGTTGGTAGCCACAAATTAACGGCCGGGAATCACACCGCAACCAGGTGGCCTCACTGCTGTGCCTAGTAAACACATTTAATGCGCTCATGGTAGCAGCCAGCCCAATTAATGCCTGGGAATAGAAGAAATATTTTATTTATTTGCTTCGTTTTCATTTGCTTTTTCATTATTTCATTTGAATAATCTTTCTCGTTTTCATGATGAGCTTGAGTTACTGCTAGTAGAATTAATTACACGCCGAACACCCTTTTGAGAATCGAACTCTGGACAATCTGCAGCACTAACCTATACACTGTACCAATTTTGTACCAGTTTATTTACTGGAGGTTAACTATTTGGGAAACAAAATAAATTTGAAGATGTTTGGGATGTTTACCATTCTTCGTTTTTCCAAAATCATTCATCTACTTCCGACTACGCTCAAAAGTTTCTGCCGAATGGACTGCTACATCATAGCAGCGTTCTCTGCAGTTATGAAACAATCTCATTTCCGATACCTCTTCGGCAATTGGCTGCAGGCAAGAGAGTCTTATACAGGCTGGTACACGTTTAGCTATCATTAATTATGTCACCACTCCCCTACTTTTTTGTATTATCCAGCATTCATCATTTACCTCACCATTGTGCATTGTGATGTCCTCCCATAATGAGGTCGCTCGGCGAATACGATTCGTAGGTTTGGACTGTGTACTGGAGATCTTAAGGTCACCTTGTGACTCCTCATCCACGCTTAATGAATATATCTCTGTATTCTAAGACACTGCACTCTATGATAACAGTGTGAGGAAATCTAGCGGGTACAAAAATTACTGAAAATCAAATAGACAGGAAAATACAAATATACAGGAAAATATCAATGAATATTTGTAAGAATCCAGGTAAGAATAAGACATAAATATAAGAATAAAATTTAAATTTTTAATATAACATTTAAAATAACTACAGTTGTTGTTCTCTTAAAGTTCTTTCAGTGCAAATAGAATCTCGAGAACCCCCATGATTTCGGGTATAGTGCATTCACTCTGCCTTTCCGTACATTTCTCGTGCCCGCGACGCCATCTACAACCGGCGCCTACCCATCCCTTTTCCACCCCCTTCGCTTGATTGGTTGATTGATTTTTCGTGTTTCCAGGCGCGTCAACTGCTTTAGTTATTAGTCCCGTTAGTGTAGTGCATTTTTCCCCTCGGGAGATGGCGGTGGGGTCTACCGTTGGCTAGAGGCGTTTCCCCCTAACCAGGACTCTCCCACCAGCGAGGCACCGCCCCAGCCGGGATAAGTTATAAGCTCCCGACCGGTCTCCCGGAATATGTGGTAGTGTAGTGCATGTTAGTGTAAGTATGTAAGGACAGAGTATAGGGCAAGGAAGAGGAAGGACAGATCGCGCGTGATCCGTGGCCCGTTTCGTAAGGTACTGCTCCCGGCATTCGCCTGGCCACCCCCTTCGTCTCCAGCCCGTATCCGTCCCGCGAGCGCAGTGTTGCCACATACCGCGTTTCATACCGTATGAAAGACATGTATTGACATACACGGGGACATTTTTCTACCGGTATTACACGCTCATTGAAATGAAATGAAATGTCGCATTTTCGCGGATTTTGAGCACTTCTGGCAATTCTTCTCTCTGGGGGGGGGGGCAATTCTTCTCTCGCGGGTGTATGTTTTGCTACATAAGCGACGAGTGGGCCCCATCTAAGAAGTGAAAGAAAGCTGGACAATAAATGAATTACCATTTTAATTCTCGATGTTTAAGAGGAAGCCTCTAGAAGAAGAATGTCTCTTGAAGTTATTTTTATTTAAATGGACACAGAGTTCACATGATACTTTCTGTTTTTGTCGGGGCCGACGGCGCATATCCCCGCGTTCACATGATTCTTTCTGTTTCTTTCATTCATTATCCCTCTCCTTCATTCACCAACCGCCATCCACCGCTTGCGCCCGCAGGGTCACCTGCACCTTGCATTCACTCACCCCCACAACCGCCATCCCATTTCACCTCGCTACGTCCCTCATACGCCCCTCATCTCTCCACCCCAGCCTTCACCTCGCTCGCATGCCACGTGAAAAGACAAGTTCATGGATTCATTGACTGACTTATTGCAGTTTCCGGTCATATTAACTGCTATGGTCATTGCCCCCTGTAAGTGTAGTGAATGTTTTTCGGGAGGTGACGGTGTTCCTCCTCTGAAGGAATGTGAACTCCGGCGCCAGCTTACACTTCAGCTTGCCGCGGGTTGCCTCCTTAAATTACATATCTCCCCTAACCCAGAAGAACTTTCTTCCAGTTCCAGCCGTGAGAAGTTCTGCGTAAGTTCCCTACCAGTCTCCTGCCATGTGTGATAATGAAATGCTTGTAACTGTATGTGTAATTGTAGGTGTAAGGGAACAGGAGGCACAAGGGTCATGAAGGAAAAGTCATTGGTCTGCTTATTATAGTACTGCTCCTGCATTCGACCGGTATTGATCGTAGAAATGACGGAAAAGTATTTGTCAGAGAAGCCCACCGCTAGAATTCTCCCACAGACAGCGGCTAAGATTGACCTAGCTGTCTAGCTAGTGTCACCGCCACCACTGGGGCTCGAACCGTTGGTCATCTCGACCGCAGTCGCCGCGCGTTGTTGGAGATGTGGACTTTTACTTGACAATGCCCGTCTTTTGCGTTTCTTTATACGTCACCTGCGTACACCTCCGCAAGCTGTGGCCATTCACCCCCGCATCATCCCCACCACTATCACCTGCCCTTTTCCCTCACGCTCCTTGCGATGGCAGCTGCCTGTGGAGCAAAATAAGTCCCCTACATGTCCTAGAACTCACGAACATCTCGGCGCGGAAAACCTGCTTCTTCGGAAGCGGAAAAGTCATTTTATTTCTAGTATGATATTTTTCGTGAAATTAAACATATGGTTCGTCATGAAAATATTGACTATGTGGTAATTCTATCCTTGGGATTATATTTTGTTTCGACGAGCGACGAAGCCAGACGTGTGTAATTGGTTGAAAAAAATACAACCTCACTTTTATATTCAGTGTGGAAAACCCAATGACATCGGATGAGCGTCCTTCGTACGTTTAAATAGAAGCAGTGTACACACGATACTTCCTTTCAGCGCCCATTCAATTCCTTGTGCCTCCCCCTCACTCTCCATCCACCATATTCTCACCGCTCGCGGCGCCACCTGCCTTCGATATCCACCCCACCCCCCACAACCATCGCCTCTCTCCCCCTCCTTATCCCTAGCCCAGCCTCCACCTCACCCGCCCTCTCGCGCGCGCGCCGCGTCAAAGACGCGCCACCCACTAGATCTCCTCCTGGCCGCTCGCAGCGCCACCTGCCCCCGACACCCACCCGCCCCCACCCAATCCTCCGCGTGCCCCGCCTCCCCCCGCCCCCCCGCGTGCGCGCCGCGTGAAAGACGCACCACCCACTATATCTCCTCTGGCCGCTGGCGGCGCCACCTGCCTCCTGCACCCACCCCGCACCCTCTCCGCGACCCCGCCCCGGCCCATCCTCCGCGTGCCCCCGCCCCTTCCCCCCCGCTGCCCCTCGCGTGCGCACCGCGTGAAAGACGTGCGTTGTGGGGCACGCGGACGCCACGCGCGCGAGCAGATACGGCGTACTCCTGCAACAACAGCGCGATTCATGCGCGCTCCACGCCCCCCCCCCCCGCGCCGCGCCGCGTCGGCGACCCGGGGACGCGTTTTACATGAAAACGCGAGCGCAAACATGTTTGACTGAGGCAGATGCGTGGGCAGGTGCTGATACGACCACGTCGAAGGCGCGGGCGCCGCCGCAGCCGGCGGTAGCAGGTAGGAAGAGGAAGGGCAAAGGTCAATGGATGGGGGAGGTGACGCCGGTCGAGGGAGTTTGCATGGAGCGACGGGGGTGTGCAAACGATAAAAAATATTGCATGTTGACCAAAGAACGCTGAACCATGAATTCCTTAACGAAAGAAAAAAACATGAGATACATACGCGACTGGGGAAGAAATTTCGAAAACTTTTAATGCTCTTTTATTGCGTTAAATATTTTTACTAGCTACATTTTAATATGTAAGTTACTGTTTATGGAATTTAAATGACGATAAGAAAAGTAAAAGTGTCTTCCGTGGTTTTCTTGATGAGAATTACGTCTCACTTTCAGTAGAACAGGAGCATAGTTTCAATGCTAATGCCTGAGGGAATTGTTTTAGTAGTTTTGCATGTGAAGGAACTGAAGGCAGAAAAAATGATTGTAAATGAATCACAGGGTGGAGGCAATAAAATATTTATGTAAGAAATATGTTTAATTTAGTAGTACAAACTTTTTAAGACCCATGAATAATCAGAATGCAAAACTTTAAAGGGAACAAATGAATTGTGAATTAAATTCAATATTTCAGAGTCAAGGAGACAAAAGCCAAGGGAGTCATGATTACAATTAAGCTCACAAAATTCAATTTTGCATCCAACAGAATGAAAGCAGAAGGTCGTAAAATTATTTATGTATATATCTCGACGAAGTTGGGAATTATGAGTTTTGAAAGACGGGAATTGCACGGCGCATACATTGCATGATGTGGATTAGGTGAAATACCTCTAAGAATTATAAAACAGAATTTTTTGAACGTGCAAAAATGATCCAAACCCAACTTTGTCTAAAACATATGCTATTGTAAAACATAAGAATCGTAATATAATAATGGATGAATAAAAAGTATTCTTTAGGTTTATTGTCTACCTCACTTGATCTCATTTTTCAAAGATTTTTAGTACGATGAGGGTAACTAACCCACCAAAACCTGCTCATGAGTTTAACAATGAAAACTGCTGGTGCATACGACATCCAACTTATCTTTAGTGCCATCAATGCCTCCGTTCTGCATAATGATAATCACCTTTTTGTTTAGTTTAAGTCAAAGACGACTAAGGCAATTAAACCAACTGTTTAATTTTAATCCCGTTAATTCTTCTATTATATATTTTTTTAATTTGCCACTAATTTTTAGTTAATATATTTTCATAAAGGACATTGACGGAAAGAGTTCTCCGTATTGTTTCAAAATATTTCTACATAATGTTCAAAACGTCAAAAACATGGCAATCAAATCTGATTTGTGGTACTCTATATTTTTACACCTAAAACATTTTTTGACTTTTCCTTGGCCATTGCTGTGGAGAGGAAGGGTTTAGAAAGTAATAACCAAGGCCAATGTTTAGAAATATTATGAAATAATAAAATGCAGATGGTAGTTTTTACAAGATCCCATTTAAAAATATGCATTACTTTCTTCCTAGCTGTAACATGATTTAATTAGGATCGTAAAGGAACCTATTGTTATGAAGGTCCCAACGATTGTTTGAATAGTTCGTGTTTCCTTCTCGTCAGCTGCTTAGCTGCTTAGTGAGAGGAGTGAGGGAGGAAATGAGAAAAAGAAATAGAAAGAGAAGAAAAGAGATAATGAAAGAAAGAATGAAGGAGAGGGAAATAGAGAGAGAAGGAAAGGAAGGGAGAGGGTGGAAAAGAGAAAGGAAGAGAGAGGGGGAAAAGAGAAAGGAAGAGAGATGGGACAGTCAGGGGAAAATGAGAGGGAGGAAAAGAAAGTGAAAGAGAGGGAAGGAAGGAGAGAGAAGGAAAGAAGGAGGCAGCTGCAGTCATTAGTTCCGTAAATATAGTGCCTGTTTTTGTCATGGTAGGTGGCAGTGATCTTCCCCAGCTGGTTGGTGAGATTTGGCGTCGACCTGCACATCGGTATGCGGGGATTTCCCCAACCCGATATCTCCCACCAGCGGGACACCATCCCAGTCGGAATAGGCTCTAAACTCACGACTAGTCTCCCGACATATGTGGTAGAGTAGGGAATGTAAGTGAATGAGTGAGTGTAAGGAGGAAGGAAAGATCGCGTGCGGTCCGTGACCCGTTTGTTAGGATACTGCTCCGGCATTCGCGTGGTGTTGTTCGGAGAAACTATGGAAAACTACCGATCAGAGCAGCCGGCCGCTAGAATTCTCGGCCGGACACAGCTGAATCCGACCTATTTATCTAGCTAGTGACGAAAATGCTGCCGCCCTCGGTGCTCTAACCTAGTCCTCCCACCCTCGCTTCCTGTCAGACCTTCCGGTACGACAGTATCTGAATTCGTTCCTGCAAGTCTATAATTGAGAAGCTTTTATGTTCCTCTTCGTAGTGCTATTTTCTCTGAATAAAGACCACTGGATAGTTCAAAAATTATAATTAGCTTTAATTTTTATTCCGCAACTAATGCTTTACAATAAGAAGTTTTACTTTAGTTTATTTTACTTTTACTTTAGATAGATAGATAGATAGATAGATAGATAGATAGATAGATAGATAGATAGATAGATAGATAGATAGATAG